>VYZT01036731.1:39078-55067 GCA_013400735.1 Pomatostomus ruficeps
TGTAAGCAACCTAATTCTGCATTTTACAAATAATTGTTGATATTGTTTCAATTCCTGTAATTTGAGGAATTTTGTTGCACCACTGGAGCAGCAAGGAAAAAACCTTATTATTTTCAAAAATCCACTAGAAAGGATCAATATTTTCAGTATATTTATTTCTTCCTGCAGGAGTGATTTTCCTAACGGAGTTATACGGGTCAGCAATCAGCTACCTTTTCTAATTGACAGCAGGGTCGAAGTAAGGACTTTTCGAGAGAGTAATTCCCAATAAATAAATGCTTGGACAAGCTCTAAATCCAGCACCAGTGGAGTGTCTCCGCATTCCTCTTGGACAGTTTTCGTGGGGAATTGCTGCCCGTCCTTTCCCATTACGGGATTTCCGAGGAGGGGGTTTGTCAGGCGCTGCGCCCGGGCCGCCCCTCAGAGAGGAGGCAGCGGCCGTGAGGCGGTCCCGCCGCCCTCCATTTCGCGCCAGCGGGAGCCCGAGCCCGGCAGCGCCGTCCTCCTGCGAGGGAGGGAAGGAGGACGGGAGCCCCGCGGCCCTGAGGGAGCGCCGGCCCCGCACGCTCAGGGGGAGGCGCGGGCCGCCACCGCCGCTTCCCGCCGGCCCCGCTGAGGCCGTCGCAGCGCGAGCCCCCGCGGCCGCCATTTTGCGCGGTAGCAGCGGCGGGAGGCGCTGTTGGCGAGGGGGAGCCGCAGAGTTCTCCTGCCTCGGCGGAGGGAGCGGGAGCTCGGCCGTGAGGGGCCTCGGGGTCTCGCAGGGTTCGGGGAGCAGCGCAGTGAACTGGGGATGCTCTCTGCGCCTTCGGGACACCGGGCAGTTGCGGTTTGTTTGGGTTAGTACCCCTGAAGGTTGGGACCTTCACTTTGGGCCCCTGGAGAGAGCACTGTGATGAAATGTGTGGAGGAAAAGATTTGGTTTAGGAGGAAGGTGAAAAGCAAAGTGGCTTCAAAACTGAGCAAATCCCCTCGTGGCCTGCCGTGTTAGTCTATAAAAGTGTTTCTTAAAGCAGATACATGAGAGAGGTCTTTCCTTACAGGATTTGGCAAACACTTCTTCCTGAATCAGTGGTCTGTGCTGCTCCTGCAAACACCTACTCCCTCATTCTGCCATCTGGAATATGCATTTTCCCTGTGGAATCCAACAGCATTGAGCGTGTGGAGGATATGCTTTGTTTCCTGGCCATCTTAGAAACATTTTGGGCTCCTCCCGCCACTCCCAACCCTGCCCTTTTTTTTGCTTTCCTCTTTTGCTTTAAAAGTCTGAGAGACTTTTCACTGTTTCCTAGCTGGAGCAGGTGGGTGAATGCGGAGCTGGATAAAGGAGTGCGCTTCATTTAGATTCCAGTCTTTTAGAATGACCATGACATCTCCTATAATTTTTATTTACATTATCAAGCAATTGGGATTAATAGAGCTAGTCAAAGAATAAATGGCACATAAAGAGCAGGGGCCTGGGAGATCAAACATTGTGTATAACAAAGGCTGCTCAAGGATGGGAATCATAAATCCAGACTATTTTTGTGGAAGCTACATAATCATAGATTGATGATTCCCCACCTGATGCAGGAAAACCATTTCATACTGGTATGCAATATTTGCAGTTCCTTGAAGCTGATGGAGCAGTGGTTATTCACTTGGATAGGCACTAACAGAGATTATTACTACTTCAATAACAACGACTTGATTAGTGCTCTTGGCAGATACTTTCTGCTGCCACTTCTGATACCAAGCCTGAGAGCTCCTGCTTTAGATTACTGACGTTAAGAGCACGTCAAAGCATGGTGGCAAAATGAAACACCTTTGTTAGATTTATCAGTGTGATTTCTAAATGCTAGATTTATTAATGTGAAGGGGAAAGTGGCAAAACCTGGCAGTGGGGGAGTGGCAGAAATTGGCAGAAGTGGTACTGCAGACTTAACTGTGCATAAAAGGGTCATTGACAGATTTCCTGTTTGAAGTTCTTTACTGTGTTCACAGACAGTTTTGATGACATGCTCTATATTATCCTGGTATTGCAAAATGATTTCTATTTTAAATTTGAGATCTCTCTCTGGAATATTTGAAGATTTACAGATTCTGTAAAAGAAAAATACGTAAAAATTTTTTGATTCACGGCTGCCAGTGTACACTCATTAAGTAAACCTGAAGCCTATTTGCAAAGCTCTCTTAAAGATTCTTTTCATATGTTACTAATGCGATGCTACAGTACAAAAGAAGTGTCACCTTTGGTTTTCTCTCTGTAGATGAAGAAGCTTTGCTTTGTTATATTATCTCCAGAGTTGGCCTTTATTGAACTTTATAAACTTCATTTGTATTTTACCATTTGTTTCAGTGAATCTAAGATTTTTGACTCATGAAATCATCTGTGTGGTATTCTTTTAGTAAGATCTTTGTTTTTTAAAGTTATCCTCAAACAAAATTAAGAGCTGTAAAACTTCTCAAAAGAAACGCATAAAGAAGTGTTTTTAATTCCTACAGATGGTGCTTAATGAAAAACATTTAAATTAGCTGGAGTACTTTTAATACTGATGTACACAATAAATAATTTAGACCTCTGGTCCTGATTGTTTCAGAACAAACCTGTTAGCAACATTAAAGTGTCAGGCTCATACTCCAATTATCCAGGTAAGCAATTTACATGTAGGTTTAAAAAAAGTCTAATTTGCCTGTAAATTAAAATAACTGTTGGGGTAACAGTATCATTTTCTTCTTTTAGGTAACAGTATAATTTTGCTTTGCAAAAACTTGACAGACTGTGATCATAACAAAAACAATCAGAGAACAAATATATTGGCCACAGTTGTATAAAATAATCACAGAATAAGCTGAGTTGGAAGGGACCCACAAGGATCATTGAATCCAACTCCAGGCCCTGCACAGCACCATCCCCAAGAGTCACACCATGTTCCTGAGAGCATTGTCCAAAAGCGTCTTGATCTCTGTCAGGCTGGTGCTGTGACCACTGCCCTGGGGAGCTGTTCCAGTGCTCAGCCACCCTCAGGGTGGAAACCTTTTCCTAATGTTCCACCCTAAACCTCCCCTAACAATTTCAGGTCATTCTCTTGGGTCCTGTCACTGGTCACCACAGAGAAGAGTTCAGTGCCTGCCTCACCTCTTCCCTTCATGATGAAGTTGTAGAACATGATAAGGTCTCCCCTCAGTCTCCTCTTCTCTAACCTTCTCTAGGATGAGTCTTAGCACTGTTCTTAGAAATTAAATGTTTTAATGTAAACTTTATTTGGATCTTTAATCCTACCCAGTTTTTCCTCACAGATATGTCATGGTAGTAGAAGTTGCTTCAAGTGCTGCCCTACAGGGCCTTTTTAGTCAGAAGTAATAGGAACCATATTTTACCAGGAGAGAGGTTCTCTTTTTGAAGAAGAATTAAGAATGCAGTTAAGAGCTTTAAAAGAAAACAGTATTGAAATTAAATATTGGCTCTTACAACTAATAAACTTCTATTGTTTTAGACAGGTTCAAGTCTAGTAATTTCAGTTTTACAGTTGCTTGTGCTGCCCTTTGCAGACTAAGAGACTTCACATTTGATCTAAAGATGTTCAACTCTGCAGACATGGTCTTTTCACTGGATAATTTATTTTATGAAAGACCAGATATGAGACAAAGGTAAATCTTTATTGTTAGATATCTATATGATTGTTTTCCGAGTTTTTCCATACTGAATCACTTTATAGCAGTGTTTTTTCTTATGACTCACTTTTTTGTCTACTGATAGAAATGTGGGGCTAGAAATTTCTAGGCCCATAATCCATACCTTGGAACATTTCTCCAGGCACATTCAGCGATGCAAGTGTACCTTAGGACTATAAGAAATATGGGTTAGCAGAAGTTTTGCCTTTTTAATTTTATGTTATTAGAAGTCACATTAATTAAAGAACAAGAATATGTTTTATCAGGAGAAACAATAGGTTATTTATGATTAGTGATTTTGAGCTTGTTGTTGCGGAGGGTGCTTAAAAAATGCTTTTACCTCACATTTGTGTGTTAAAAATAGGTGTCCTGAAAATGAAGAGTCTAAGACTTGGTTTATTGCACCTGCTCCAGCTGTTGCTGAAATTCCAGCTGCAGAGGAGTTACAGAAGGAACTGGAAAAAAACTCAGCCAACACTCATATGGGTAAAGTATCATAGAATAGAATCATAGAATCATTGGAAAAGACATTTAAGATGATCAAGTCCACCCATAAACCTAACAGTGTAAAGTCCAACTAAACCATAATACTTGACGTATTAAATTACTTAATAAATAATTAGTGTGACAGATCATTCCTTTTTTGCTGTGAAGTATGAAATATTCTAGGTATGCAAGTAGAGATAAATGATGTATTGGAGTTGAGAATGATGGTGTTAGATGTGCCAGGAGCATAGCAGCTCTCTTTACGCATATACCTGCCACAAGTTTACTGTGCAGAAGTGGGCAAGGTAAGAAGTATAATCAGAATTTCAGTTACTGCGCGTTGTTTCACGAAGCATTGTAACACAGTGGGAAGTGGCTGTAAGAGCATAGTGCTATCACATGGATCTGATGGCCTGTCTCCCACCCAAGGAGCAGAGTGATTATATGAAACTCACTTTTTTCTTCCCTTTTGGGGCTTTAATCAAAGTGCTTAGGAGGCCAAATTTGAATCTGGTCATTAATTGCTGCTAAATAGGATATTCCTAGACATTCAGGATTATCTTAAGGAAATTTATTTTAAAGAATTTCATTGCTTTATCTCTGTCAGCTAGATTTCTGCGTTTCTTAGCTGCTGTGCTGATTTATGATACTCTCTATTTAGGAATTATACTAAAACAGAAGGTGTTTTTTTCTACTTTATGCACGAGTAATTCCATTAAGAACTACTTATACAAATAAGCTTTTTGGTGTTTGTAGAATTAGAACTGTTAGGGTTGTGTCAGAAACCGGGCATTGTAATTTTGAGTTTCTAGATGGATAACATTGAAATTATGACTGCAAAATAGAGCTGTTATGTTATCTTGTTGCATATAGTTGCTTATTTCTGTTCCTGTCTTTGCATTCCTTTTGCCAACAGCAGGGCTTGCTGATCTGGTCAGCCAGATCAGGACACTGATCATACTGAGAATTAACCCTGCAAAATGTGACAATTAACCAAGAAGGTTATGAAACCAGCCTGGCACCAACATCAGTTCCACTTCTGCCTGTTGAGATTGCAGTGTTTATCTCAGCTGTTTATAGCAGGAACTTCAAACTTGGTCATTGTGTCTCTTTTTTTAAAAGACCATCTTTATTCTGGGACAGGGTGAATAGTTCCGTCATACAAACTGTTCTGTAGTTCTGAGGAATAGTTTTTATCCTTTACTTTGCATAGGAAGGAAAGAAAGGGACCTTTTTTTTTTTTAACATTTTAATTGACAATGCATGCATTATATTCATTAGCATAAATTATAAAAGAGACACTGAAGTTCTTGCAAGAAGATAGAAATATCAGTTCATATAATATATGTGAGTTTGGGTGGTTCTGTGTGAAAGATATTTGATTAAATTACTATGAATAAGAATATGAATATTAATGGCATAATAATTTATTGTTTTTGTAGGAGGGAGAAAGCACCAAAAGCTTATACAAAAAAGTAAGAGTAACACAGAGGAAGTAGAAGATAAATCATCAGCACCTGTTCATTTTGGTAGAGCCCCTGAAAAAGAAGTCCTACGATTAAGTCTAGGAGAAAGAGATAAAATTAGCTTTCAGTGTGAAAATCTGAAAGTGGTTTCATCATTTCTCTCTTCTGATGAAAGTAAATCTAAAAGAGTAATTGATTTTTCTCAGCAACTGCAAAATAAAGCATTAACTGATTTTTCAGAAAACAGTGATGATGAGAGTGTCCATTCAACATTAAGAAAAAGGTACATGTCTAGTCAGATAATTTATCACTGTCAGAATCATATTATTATTTCAGATAACTCTGTTGAACACAAAGTTTGGGATCCTTCAATTGAAGGTACTTTAGCAGGCTCCAGATGATAATTCTTTCAGTACAAGGAAAAAAAAAAAGTTTCTTCTTGACAATTACTTTAATACTTCAGTTAAATATGTCCTGAGCTCAGCCTCATTCATGAGAAAAGTAAGCATGAGGTTTGTTGCTTAAATTTTAAAGAAATTTTTAGGTAACATAGCTTTTGGAAGATACTGCTCTGAATTCTTTATCTGCATGGTGGCAAGCAAGAAGGCTGAGATTATTTGCTTTGTAGAGCAGAGGTCAGCCAGTCAGGAATACCTTGAGCAGTTCTCAGTGTGATTTCAGTGCTGCCTGGGAGGAGAGGTTTTATCAATAAACTGCTCTTCCGTGTCCAGCTCTTCCCATTCCTCAGAACCTGGATGTTTCTGTTGGTTTTAATGATGCAGAAATTCAAAGTTAATCTGCTATTGGGAGTCAGAACCCATCTGGACAGGCAGTTTATTCTTTCAGGTTCTTTCTGGAATGAAAGTAAAGTTAAAATGTGTCTTGAAAAGAGTCTTCAGGTCAGATCATAAAATTAGATAAAGTTTTATTATTTATCTTAGTAGTCCTGCTTCTAATACAAATGTATGTATTTTTCAAATATTAGATAAACTATAACATTATAACAAGCTAATGAAAATTCTGGATCTTTTGCAGTTTATTTAAAAAGCCTGGCAATATGTATAAAAATACAGAATTTAAAGCTCATTCTGTTGATGTGAAAGAAATCGGTACTTACTTAAATACAAGTGAAAACATGAAAGAAGTGACGAAAGAAGGTTTATGGAGAAATAACCGTCATGCTCCAATAACTAAAGACTCAGATTTTACTTTGCATAGGGTAAATAATGAGATTATGTCTGAAAATGGAATTAAAATTCAATCATTTTCTAATGCTTCAGAGATTCTGGATATGACAGGTAATTATTTTTACTCTATTTCAAGAAAAGTAGTCCATTGTCTGTCTTTGGTATATCATAATAAAGGGTATCCAAGATCTGAGGTAGAGTGAAGAACATTTTCCCACCAGCTCAAGGTGAGATAATTGGCTAAAATTGATAGAATGTATTGCAATTCTGTGGAACTTTATTGCATTGTTGTTTAATATGAACTGGCTAAACAATTTATGAAGAAGAGTCACATTTTCAGAAGTGCAAAGTCATGTGAACCTGTTTGAAAATGTCTCTTCACATCCCCTAAGCAATTTTTTAAAAAAAGCCTAGTCCCTTCATGTGGTAAAGAGTTTCATCTTCATTTGAAAGCAGAAATTGAAAATGAAATGTTTATTTGTGGTGTGGCTCATATTTATATCTTTGTAGAAATAGATTTTTAAGTAGGAGATACCTGGAAAATGGGGGGAAGTGGTGAGATTTTGATTAAATTATCGAATACTTGGTTTAGAAATGATTTTTGGCTTTTAATAGTTTTTAACTAAATGCAGTTTATTTCTAGATTTTAAACTTTTTGGGACATGACACATCTGTGGAATGTACCTTGTGTGCCTGTCTAACCGCTACAGAAATATGGAGTAGAAAATTAGTTCTAGCAGGAAATGTAGGGCAGAGCAGTAGTTTAGGATGGGATTTGGAAATAGGAATGAAAAGCGTGATTCCTGTCTGATTGCCTTATGAGCAATGGTGATTCGATTTATGGGTGAGGGGACAGCAGTGGATGTCATTTAGTTTGCCTTCAGCAAGGGTTTTCATAGAATCACAGCGTGGTTGAGAAACACAGTCTTCCACAACATTCTGGTATCTGCAGTAGGGCACCAGGAGTGGCTCAGCAACTGCATGGGTGTAAAAATTGTTGGCCGGGGTGGTGATTAACGGGTCACACTGCCCATGTGCCAGCTACAAGTGGAGGGTGTTGCAGGGGTCTGTCCTGGAGGAGGGGGCCGACAGCAATCTCATGAAATTCAGCAGGAACAAATCCACAGTCCTGCCCCAGGGAAAGAGAAGAACCCCTGGGGTTCCCCTGGGATGGTGTGACTGGGGGCAGCTCTGTGGAAAAGTGCCCAGGGTCTGGTGACCAGCTTGCTGAACTGGAGCGAGCAGTGTGTCCTAGCAGTAATAAAGGCCAACAGCACCCTGGGCTTTGTCAACAAAGCTGGGAAGTTAAGGGAAGTGATTATCCCTTTCTTGGCACTTTTGAGACCATACCTAGATACTGTGTCAAGTTTTGACTCCCTGATACGTGCAAGACATCCTTAAACTGGAGTGAGTTCATCAAGGGGCCACCAAGATGGTCCTTTCAAATGATGAGCTAGTGACCTCCCTGCCCTGTCCCATCATCTCCTTTATATCACCTGGACCTTGTTATAGCTTGAAGCTCTTACAGAACACACAGCTTGGGGTCAGGAAGATATTGGTCATGATTATTGGCTGAAAATTAATCTGATTTTATAAATGTATTATTTTTACTTCTTTAGGAACTACAGGAAGAAAATTCAAAACTTTAAGGTCTGTTACAGAAATACGTATCCTTGTATTTGCTGTATCTGATTTTCCTGATTTTATTACAGTGCATTTACATTTGCAAAATTATAGTGTTTAATTTGTAGCCATAGGAATTAATGCATTACATTGTAATAGTTTCAATTTGTAGCATAATGCTGGGAATCAAATGTTGAATAGGTGTTTATCCTTTCGACTTCCAAAGCTAGAATGAAAAAAGACAACTTACAGATCATGCATTCCTAAGAAACGGTATTCTTATTTCAAATGTTCAAATTTTATCTTCAAAACTTGATTTTTAAAACACAAGATTTTAATTTGCATTAAATATATTTCTGCTGTTTTATATGCAAACACACATATACACATATATCCCCATACACTTTAAATAAAGGAAAAATTAATTTAGTCTTATTAGGAAAACTGAACCTTACTTTCTGTCCCATTTTTTTAGGAGAAAATTACCTTCACGTATTCCTTGTTGGTCTGTACTTATGCTGTAGTGTGCCTATACTGTATTTTCATTCTTTAAACAGATTTTACCACAATTTTCTTTCTTCTTGGCCCTGCCTTGAATATGTAATATAATCGACCATTCATCTGTATCTGTTGGACTTTTTTTTTTCCACACACTTTACAATATTTTGTTTCTAGTAACCTGTCAAATGGTAGGTTAAATATCAGGAAGAGGGAATGTCTAAATTTAGGCACCTTAAATTAATGTAAATAGCTTTAAAAAAAATCATAATTTTCAAAATGAGTAAGGACTCCATTGTTGTGAATTTACCAATTACAGATCATTAGTGCCTTGCAGTTTGAAAACAGATCACTTAGAGCAGGGATTTTAAATAAGTCTTTTTTAAAAGAAGTCCTCATTTTCTTCAGTCTAATGTTACTTTCTTATCTTTCCCCATTTTTAATGTTTAACTGCTTTTATTTCTTGCTTTACTCCTTTATCTTTTCCTCTGTAGTCATTTAATGTAACATGGAGCTATGGCCTTAGCAGTTCATTGTTCTTGTTGCTGTCGGTGTCGTATCTGGCTGTGTGCTCATCCTCAGCCTGATGACATGGTTGCAGTCAGGCTGCCTGTGTGGCTGCTCTGCAAGTCCAGACAAGGATCAGCTCACTCATCTGGATTTGTAACCTAACAGTGCTGTCTTTTCATCTTCCGCATATTTTAGATAAGAATGTGGTCTGAAGAGCACACATTACTGGCAACTGAAAAACCATTTTAAAACCACAGTCAGCACTAAGTGATCATAGATGAATTTCCTTGCTACTGTTATGTCTGGACATACAATATTATGCTAATTAATTTTTATGTTACAAATATTACTTGACCACTGACACCTTAGATAGACTAACAGCAGTGTTTGACTTGTCCTTGTATCTGGTTTGTCCCTTGCAACTTCCCATTCTGTAATTGTATGCAGTTCCATGAAGCCTATGCAAGGGAGGAGGTTCTTGATTATTGGTATAATCCTGAGACCTCTCAAATAGGTCATGGTTTTTTCAGTGATATGGAATATATGTTACACCAAGAATCTAAAACTACTGAATCATTTAATACAGTACTTTTGGATAACTTTTTACAAGCCTGTGAAATATTGTGGTATGTTTTAAATTTGCATTTAGATTGCAAGAACAAGATGCATTTACATTCCTAAAATTTTATAATTTACACTCTAGTATTTTAAGTTCCTTAATGTTCTCAAGCAACCCAATTTAGAAGCATTTTTAAGGAGTTCCCATATTTTAACTATGCACAGTCAAAAGCTGTGGATGATGTAAGTATGGAACATAAACTGCAGCTGCAAGTAGTACTTTGTAGATAAATTTAAGTGGTATTTTGATATTCAGAACATAAAAGGGGTTAGAAAACTAATATATCTAGAACCTCTTCCTGGAACAGTTTATCAAGGTTGTGCTTAGCTGGGAGAAGAGACCAGAATAAGTTTTAAAAATGTTTTTCTCAGTTTAAAATATATTTGTATGAAGATGAGAATTACATGTATATTTATGCATACAGATTAGTAATATATTTACATGGAGGAAGGGTGGGTGGATGAGTGAGTGAGTGACATGGGTGAGTGACACTGCGGAGGAGGAAGGAGGGAAGAATCAATCTTGTCAGACGAAAATGAGGGAACCTGACATGGACATACCTGGATAAAATGTGTGGGAAGGAAGCACAGTCATGCAAAACTTTCATTTGTCATTATTGAAAATTTAACAGTACTTTGGTAATTCTTTCCTAGCTTTTATATACGGATAGGAACTTTGTGATTTGTGCTCCAACTGGCTCTGGAAAGACTGTAATGTTCGAGCTAGCTATTACCAGATTACTCATGGAAGCCCCACTGCCTTGGTTAAATATTAAAGTTGTTTACAGTAAGTATTATACAGCTTTTATTATTTTGGTGATGGAGTAGAAAATGTCATTCTGCAAATGCAGAGATCTGGAGTGAGTCCAGGAGTAATACTGAGCTTAAATACATTAAGAAATTGCAACCTACTTCATTCTTTAAAAAGTTGGTTTAGTGTTTATTTATGCCACCGTTGTAACTATTAGTAGTATTTAACAGCATTGTGTAATTGTAGTGTTCAGCATTGCCTATACAAATAAAGATTAGAAAATCCTGTAAGCAGTTTGTCCTCCAAGAAGGCAAGATGTACACAAAAAGGTAAGGAGGAAGCAAACTTAAACAAATTCTTAGTGCATGATTTCTGGCTGACACTATCTTTTGTATGGCTGTCTGTTGCTCTGAAATGAGAATCAAATTTTCCAGTATTCACTTACCTAGCAAGGTTTCCTGCTGTTTTCTGTATACTATGTCAGAGGCACCAGAACTGTGATCTTCATGAGTTTAATTGATCTGTGTAGGAATATGAAAATAGATGGAGATAGTCACAACAATTACACTTTATTTCTTTCCTTCCTGGAGAACTGAGTTTATATCATGTAAATTGGATTAAATTGGTGATTTTGTCCCAGTTTTAATTTATTCATACAGTGATCTGTTTCTCAGTCTTGCTGTTAAAGGTTTCATCCTTATATTTACGAAAGCTTCATATTTGTTTTAATTCCACTGTGATCAACTTCTTACGATAAAGCTAGTGTTGCTTTAGAGTTTACTGTGTATTACAAACTGATCTTAGAAACAGGCATGTGCTACAGGTTCTCTGTCAGCTGAATGAGGTTCCGGGTATGGTAATAGTTTCTGCTTGCCTTGATAGAATTGATACAAGTTGGTTGGTTGGAACTGTCAGTAAGGAAGCAATTACCTGCTAGTGGAATTAGATCTGCTGACCTTTCCAGGTTCCACACGGGTGGAGAAGGAGACTTGTCAGTTTTCTGGATGTTGGACCAGAGCTGGTAGTCAGACTGTGTCCTGCTGGTGTGGGCACAGGTGCCTGGTTCATCAATGGCCCCATGTATGTGAACTAGCTTGCAGTAGTTCTGTAGAGTTGTTTGCCAGAAGCTTTACATGGAAGGCCTGGTTTACTGTAGGAGCAATCACTTGCTTCTCGCATTCTTGCATTGCCAAAGATGATTAGCTTTGCAATTTTGTGAATTACTTGCTGGTAGCATAATCAGTTTTCTGGAGCTAATTATTTCTCTGATACTCTTATGAGATTTTACACCTCCTTCTGAAGCAGAGACTGGTTCTTTAAATCTGTTCATTTTAGGGCTCATTTGTGAGATAATACACAGAAATCATTCATATTCCAGTGGCTCCAACTAGCCTAGAATGTAATCACTGCATGATCTATTGTACTAGGTCTGTTTTCAGGTCATGCATGGATTGCCTCTTTCACTTAAATCACTGCATTTTTCATATAGATTAACCATCCAGTATAGCCTTACATGTGTTGTTAATAACAGTCCTTGTTGACATCTGATTTCTAGAAAAGAAGAATCTGCAAAAGTACACTGTGTATCCTCAGGAAAAAAAAAAATAGATTGTTTTAGGAGTCTGTTCATGAGGAGCAGCATGAGAACTGCTCCCTGCTGTGCTGTGTTAGCTGCTTGGTATGACCCTACACTTAACTGCACATTTGATTTAGATAGAGTACCAGAAGAAATGAAATCTTTCTCTTGCTCTTGGATGGTTTCTTAGAAGCTCATTTCTCTCTGAATACAGAGTACTCAAATCATTCTTAACTGGGAAAAGCTTGGTATTTGTATGATCTTCCATTAGAAAAGATGTATTTCCTGTGGTTTCTTCCATCTGTGATAAAACCTTTGACAGCTGAATGATTGTTTCCATGTGGTACTGCAAAACAACCCCAAACCCAACAGGATACAGGATTAAGAGAGAACATAAATAATCTTAATTAAAAGGTTCTGTTTCGGCTTGCTGATGGGAAGAACTAGGGCCCGAAGCTCAACATTGATTGTGCACATGGAGTAGGATAATAAGGACAGTAACACTAGTTACAGACTTTATGGTTCTGGAAGCAAAGCTGAAAATTAGGGAAATTAAATTCAAGAAGGCATCTTACTAAAGAAACTAAATGCATACATTTTTAGTACAGTTGAAGATTTTGTTTTCCTAGTTTAATTCTCATTCTTTGGTCTTGTTTTTAGTGGCTCCAATAAAAGCTCTATGCAGTCAGCGTTTTGATGATTGGAAAGAAAAATTTGGACCTATAGGACTCACCTGCAAGGAACTGACAGGAGATACACTGATGGATGATTTATTTGAAATACATCACGCTGACATTATTATCACTACACCTGTAGGTTTCATTCTCAGTTCTTACAAGAACTTAGAATAAACAGACATGAGCAGTCGTCTAATTGTATGCTGCTAGGATTGCTCCTTTTTTTTTTGTAATACATAGTGATTTTATGATCCTTTTGTTTGTCTGCACACCGCTGTACATACTCTCAGTTCATATAAACAAGTTAGTAATATAATAATGTGCCAGATGAAACATGGATGGCATTAGCTTGAACTCGTTTAACAGTTTCTGTTTAAAGATTTATTAAAGTTTAGGCATGTCTGCATGTACTATAGTTGTGGCATATGTTGGCCTTTAATACATCTTGCAGCTTCTATTGTTTTGATGTGTTGGTTTTTTCATCCAAGGAAAAGTGGGATAGCATGACTAGAAGGTGGAGAGACAACTCTATAGTCCAGCTTGTACGACTGTTTCTCATTGATGAGGTAAGAAAATTAATGAGGGTTTATGCACTGGATTTGTATCTTTTGTGAAGACAAAAGGAAGCTTAGAAAACACTACATTTATTTAGCACATGTCCAGATTGTAACTGGAGAAATATTTAGGGAGTCTTTTAAAATTCCTGATAGGTACACGTTATAAAGGATGAAAGCCGCGGCGCAACTTTGGAAGTTGTAGTCAGTCGGATGAAAACTGTTCAGTCTTCTCTTTGGCGCCGGTTAGAGAATCATGACACTGTTCCTCCCTTGAGATTTGTAGCTGTTTCTGCAACAATCCCAAATACTCAAGATGTAAGAGTTACATTTTAACTGTATTTTGATCAATGGAGTTGTATTTTATAAAATTTATCTGGAATTACAATTTTAGGTTGATAGCAAAGTTATAATTTTTAAGCTGTCATCTGAAGACAGCTGTGAGACTGCTGCTAATGTAAGGTTACCTTCAACCATATGGAACTATCAGCCAAGTATGGACATGCTTCAGTTTTAGATTTCTGTTTGCGATTTTTGCCTCTTATGTACAAATCTCAACAGACTTGAGATTTCAGTCCAAATTATATTGGTCCTGTAGAAAGCAGAACCTCACCTGTGATTTTAAATGATAAAAAAAATTGTTAATAGTTTATAGGTGACAAAAGCTAAGTTAATTATTCTGTGATGCTGTTAGAGCAGGAGCATGATTAAAAGAAGAAATTTATCTTTTCTGTTCTACTTCTTTTTTAAAGATTGCAGAATGGCTTTCAGATAGTGAGATGCCTGCTGTATGCCTGAAAATAGATGAGGATCAACGACCAGTGAAGCTACGCAAAATTGTTCTTGGGTTTCCTTGCAGTGACAATCAGACAGAATTCAAATTTGACTTAACTCTTAACTACAAGATAGCTAGCATTATACAAACATACTCGGAACAAAAACCAGCACTTGTGGTACAACAGGTTTTTTTATCACATTTGAAATAGTTTCTTTCTTGAAAGTGTTGTTTCAAAAAATTATCTTTTGTTTATAGTTTTGTGCCACAAGAAAAGGAGTACAGCAGGCTGCTTCTGTTCTTGCAAAAGATGCTAAATTTCTACTGAGTATAGAACAGAAACAAAGGTATTTTTTATTTAAATTGGAAATCAGTGTTTGTATGTTTTAGTAAACCTGTGATATCCATGAACAAAGTTGTTGAGCTAATACAGTTTCTAGCAGAAGAGTGTGCAACAAAATCATCACAGTTGACATTCTTTTTGGTAAATTGGCATGCTTCTTGGGAAGTTGTATTTGCTTCTCAGAGTTTTAGGATACTTTTCACAAACGTCTCAAAGCTGCTTTCTAAACATAAAAATGTGAATTCTTATGGACCTCTAAGAACTTATGGTGCAAAGATTAAGCACATGAATAGTTGAATTGGATTTGATTTTGCTAGTGTTTTAAGTTAAGCTGTAAGATGTCTTTGCTTTATCAGATACTGTTAATAAATACAGCCGTATAAACTATTATTTACTTTAGGGTTGCCTAGTCATGGCAGCTGCAGAAGCTACCTCTTGACTTTGGAATTCAAATGTGGTCTTACTTGCCTTATGTGAACAATACATAAGGATTGTGGATTGTGACTTGGAAAGATGATCTGTAAAGGCTACAATAGCTTCCCCAGAGAGTCAGTCTGTTCCCTCTGTGGAAATGGGAAAGGTGGTGGTTGAAAATATCTAAAGAATGTATATTTTTTAATTTTATATTTTTGTTTGTGTGTGTTGCATAGATTACAGGGGTTTGCAAATTCATTGAAAGACTCCAAACTGAGAGGTAAATATAATGTACTACTTCTCTCCTCTGTGGTTGAATATTTGCTTGAGAAAACTTATTTAAATGATGTATATAATTATTTCATTATCAGACCTTTTAACATATGGTGTGGCTTATCATCATGCGGGTATGGAGATATCGGACAGAAAAATAATTGAAGGAGCTTTTACTGTTGGAGACTTACCAGTACTTTGTAAGTAAATTTAACTTTGAAAGCCAAAATGTCATTTATGTATCCTGAGAAGATTGCAGTTTGGAAGTGGTAATATTTTATGGTTCTATAGTTTGCTTAACCTATGGAATTTGTGAGAGACTGTGTATTGGTGAAGTGTTGTGATAGCATTGGTGGTGGTTCTGGTTTGGTACCATGGATATAAACAATGCTAATGACTGATGACTTAAATATATCTTAAAGATACTGACCACTACTAAGCAAAATGAAGTCATGGCTGTATTCAAATACATACCCTTGAAGAAATAAGAATATTGTTTCTTGATTGTGCATCTGTTCTATTGAACGTGGATCAGATTCTGGATAATCTCCAAATAAAAAGGAATGTTTAAATAAAAGTGTCTGGGA
>VYZT01036755.1:0-41198 GCA_013400735.1 Pomatostomus ruficeps
CGATCCTAGCAGTTCTCATAGATCTGGGCAGAATTCCCACAGATCATTGCTTTTTCCAGTCATTATTTTATGAACTGCTCTTGAGTCAGTCTGCCTTCTTATATCACACAAAAGCTTGCTCAGGGCCTTATGCCTACATTACAGGGCAGAAGAGTTACCATGAAAGTAGTAAAAGCCATATGTGACATTCTGAAGTACTAAACAGATCAGTGATTTGTGGCATCAATACTGATTGAGAAAAATCTGGTATTTGTGGAGAGGTTTGTAATTTGGTATTTCCCTACTAAAGTCCTAAAATCCTAGTTAACCCATGGCAGTTATATGGCACCCCTGCTACTCAAGCAACTGGAACTTCATTTTATTCAGAATGGAAGTTGTTTCAAGATTATCTACATAAATTGGCACAATATCAAATTGGTACACTAAATGTCAATGGAACTGAAGGAAGCATTGTGAGATTCCCAGGACCCAAACTTCTCAAAACTAATATCTACCATTGTTACCATTTTTGCCATTATCATTGTTCACATCCAAAACCACATCAGGCAAACTTTCTTGGCAGCTTCAACAAAGAAGCTGAGAGTTGAATTGCCACAGAAACTCGTCACAGCTAAGGATGTTTCCACAAGAAAAGACTGGAGATATATGTCCGTAGTACAAGAAAGCAGTGCCACTACCCTAGTAAAGTGCTTTTACTATTCTGGGAATAACATGAAGGACTTAATGCGTATTCCTGAACACTACATTCACTTTAAATTGTACAGATACCCACAAGTATGTATTTACTGTTTACAAAGGCGCAATGTAGTTCAGGATAAAACCCAAACTTGTTCCAGAGCTCAAGCATTTTGAAATGTGGAATACATACATAAGCACACAACTAACACCAGTTGTAATAGTAATACTAATAATGATTCGTATTACTAATATTAGTATTAGATAGTAGAAAAAATGACATCATATGTTGTATGTGTCTGTTGCCAACAAGTTACATGGTTATAGAAACATTCCAGTGACATTTTCTGTATCATTTCTGAGCTGGCTGAAACAGAAAAAACCTGGAATATGTTCAGGAAATCCAAATCTGATGAAAATGTTTGTCTATTTCCAAACCAGGGAGGATTCTAAATGCATCCAAGCTTTTTGATGATTAACCAAAACAACTTCATTTTCAGTGTGCCTGTTTGCGATTGATACCATGTGAAACTGTCTTTGTGAAATCCAGAAGTATGAAAAACTCCTCTGGTTTTATTATAAAGTTTAAACTCAGCCCTTGTACGTTGTAAAACTCATGTTCACACTGTTCTTCTTTAGCTCTAATACCTAGGGTAAACAATGCCTCCTGATATGTGTAATGCTAACTAGGGAAGTTCAAAATGAAAGCGATCCAGCAAAACCTGTTTCAAAATATAAACACAAAGTACTTATTTTTTAAGCCCAAAGAATGGCAAGGTAGGTGGGAGGAGTTGAATACAAAAGTAAAATTTACACCAAATTCTGAATATTGCCATGCTGGTGCCTCTCTTTTTACAGACAGCTTTAACCTATTTTCACTCACACTCATTTCCAACATCAGCAGTGCTTGTAGTATTTTCATGGGTGGTCTTTGTCTTGTTCTCATTAACTGGAGGTCAACAAGAACACAGTAGTGGAGATTATAATTGAGATGAGTCCTCAGAATAAGGGAGAAGTGATCGAGCAGTAGAGAAGAGAGAATGAACAAAAGAGACCTAGTTCTCAAATAAAACAAAGAACGTGAAACTGTAAGGTTTCCTGCAGTTTCGTCGCTGGAGTATGAGTTTCTTGTACTGCCACACCTCTTCCAGGAGCATCCTGTGTGCCACTTCCCTGTACCTTGGAACTTCAAGAACTCCCTGAAGGTCTAATAGGTTCCCACAGACCAGACAATCTGTTCATCTTTACATCCTTCTTCATTTAAGTCTTCTGTGCTTCTTCCTTCTCTGGTTCCTGCCATGAAAGGCAGTAGGTCCCTCACACTTTTACAACCCTTAGCATTCTCCAACTGTCACTGAGTAAATACGGTTTGGGAAGACTTTCAGATATGAGAGAGGAAAACTGAGATGTGTGAACATGTTAACAGTTGCTGTAAATCTGTTTTGCCTGGAGACAATACTAAGGCATGGGAAGCTGGTACCAGTACTAACTTTATGATGGAGCTCCATGTTTTCCTTGCTTACCCCTCTTGGCTTTCATCAGAATCATCTGGGTCATTCCACTGACGTTTAGATTATTCTCCAAGATTTTGGAATTGGTTCACCTTACTGAAATATGGAAGTGTTAAGAAATGGAGCTAGGGCTTAATTGCCCTCAGCTAGTTATTATAGGACTAACAAAGATCTCACAAAGACTGATTAAGACCATGGGTCCCACAAAGACTCTTAATACAATCCACTACATATTGAGCTTGCGGAGTCTACCTTCTGCCTCTTATTTTAAAACTAAGAATTTGTGTTTGTACCCATCCTGGGTTTCTCAGGATGTTGTCCCTGTGGCTGACAGCTCAGTGGTATCTCTTCTGTAATGGTTCCAGGCTGGGTCCCATTCCAGCTAGGCAGCCTGAAGGATCTTTCAGGCCTCTAAAAACATTTTGAAGGGACTTGTTCTCTTCCCAAAAATGCCTGTGTGGCCCACCACTCTCTTCAGTTTCTACTTCTACCAGCACAAAATGGTTGTCCTGCACTTTGTACACAGGTTTCTCCTCTTCTTTTAAGTGATTGGGCAAGATATTCTTCAAAAAGCTGGGCCTCTGGGGTTGAGGGTTGCTTTGCTAGTAGTCTGTCCCTGGTTTCACCTTTAAATACCCTTAAACTACTCAGAAGGTTTTGGGGGAAAATTATCTCAGTTTCACAACCCACGAAGGGTGTGACATTTCTCTTCTTCATGGTCACATTGTGAGGCGAATTGAGTAACTCTTACCCAGTACTTTGAGAATGACAGTGGAAAGTATTCCTATAAATGTTTCCATGATATTTTTCCTTAATTAAATATTTCACCTCTCATACTAAGAAATTCCCTCAGCATTAATCAATAGCAAGAACCTGAATGTAACTTTGCTCATGGATAGAGGAATACTGTAAAAAGAAAGATTTTCCAACCTTTTTTGTCACTTCACAGTCTTTCAGGGCAAGACAGAGGTGAGTGCTGAATACCCCAGCAGCTCACAAGCAGGTTTATGTGTGATCTTCTGCCTCCAACTGCGACAACCACATAATTTTGACTTCTCATAGGTAAGAGAATGACACTTCAGTAAGCGTTTCCCCTTCTCAGTTTGCAGTTTTCACCGTGGGGCAGCTGAATTACAAATGCAGAGGGATGAACACTAGATGGAGACAGATGCTCCTGCCATTGGGTATAGAAGATTTCCTGTGGCGAGCTGACATTTCCTATCAAACAAAGAGCTAAGGCTAATGAGGTGCTGACTGTTCTGAAGCAGCAGGAGGACTTAAGCATTAGAGAGGTTTTACTTCCCCCCACGTCATCTCAGACCTCAGCAAGTAGCTTTTTAAGGGCTAAATTTGAGCTTTTCTGTCATGTGAATGTCGTATTAGCTCCTAACAGAGATGCAGGGTATATGGGATATGGCGTAAGTCATGCAGCTTCAAAAGGATGAATCCAAGGAAAGAGTAACTTCCATTAACCTCTTTCTACTTTTCCTATGCCTGTGATCAAAGGTCTTTGCTAAAACCAGAATTGTATTTGACTTTTGTGACCTACCTTCACTTTTTCATAATATATCCTGAAGACAGATATTCACTGCAATTCTGGAAACAAACCATATAAAAGAAGAGGCAAGGGAAAGGTTTGGAGCTCGGATGAGATAAATATCTGGAAGTTTAGAGATGTTTCAGAGTGTATCAAACTATTCTCCTACCTGACACATTCAGCAATCATGTGATAAAACCACCATACATAAACAAGATATGATAGATGGAGGTATGTTAATAATTCTGGATTGGAGATGTGCTTGTACTCCAGATGAGCATCCATGAACTTTCTGTTTTGAAATTAAGTTCTGGCTTTGAATACAATAGTTAATATGTGATCAAACAAACAAACAAACAAAACCCCTTAATCCCCCCAAAAAGCAAACAAACAAAACCCCACAACTTTACTACTAGAAAGTAACAATCAAGCACTTCTAGTCTCAAGGGAACATTGGAAAATTCTCCTCCTGGAGGAGTCTCAAAGGCTATACTTGTATGTTTTTAAAACAAAATCCTCACCTTCGATTTTAATCATTGAAAAAACCTGTCAAAGAGAAACAGAATTGCACAAAAACTGGCCTGTGGGAGGCAGCAGAGCCCGGGAAGGGAGAGCAGGGATGTTGCAGGAGGTGAGCCCCAAGCTGGGTGACTTTGAGTGACTCACCACCACCTGTCTGCAGTTCTTCGCCCTGAGGTCACTGGGAAGTACCTAGGACACCTACATGAGAAAAAGGGAGATAAATTGCTGGGCAAGGATGTGAAGTGTATCGGTGTACTCTGCCAGCTGACACCCTCTGACCCAAGAGGGTCTGTGTGCCCATATCTGAGACTCATCTCTGAGCTCTGCTCTGGCCTTGATCGACAGTGTGACTTTGAGCAAATCTTTTTATCAAGGTGGGTCTTTACTTGCCCAGAACAAGGGAACAAAATCAGTTCTACATCACTCAAGCTAATTGAGTTAAAAACAGTATGAGGGTTTTTCCTGAGGAAAATGAAATGTGATAGACAATGTACCTCATGATGACAGATAAGGAAAGGTCATACAACACAGAGGAAGAATTCACAAAGTTTAAGCTTTCTTTTCTAAATGATTCATTTTCCCAATAACATGTTATTTGATTTTAATTTTTTTTTTCTAGGAGGGAGGCAACGGCATGACTATGCATTTATGTAAGTATACCTGAGCCACAAGATTTGGAAGACTATCTATGTCATAAACAAGTGTAGATACAATAATCACCAGCTAAAAAGAAAATTAGGCAGTGGGGAACAGCTGAACACATGGTTAAATCAGTATGTTTCATGGAAACAAGACCAATGAAGAAAAATACAGCCTGGTGAAAAATGCATTAGCCAGATATGTTGGGGTTAAACTCCATTCTTTGCCTGACCTGAAAGCATTTGGGATGCAAAACTAAACTGAGGTCTAATTCAAAGAAAGTCAAAGACAGAAACAACTCAGTTTTGTCAGAATTATGGGGAAGATTTGTTATCTTTCTACTGCAGAATGAAAAGCAGTATCTGCTATATAATTAGACATGGTACTTTCTGAACACCTCTGCATGGTTTTGACACCTTACCTCCCCCATTCTTTGGCTTTACAAACAAAGAAGACCTGGGCAAGCTGTCAAGAAAACACATTTATTCTTTGGAGGGAGCACTCCAGTCCACATAAACAACTTCATCGCAGCTCTGAATTTCATTCATGCCCTGAGTAAATTACATCTCTGATACTTTTATAGTGAGGTAGGTTGCTCTGACAAAGAAGAGAAATAAGGGAGCTCCACTAAATGTAGAAGTAAACATAAAGTCAGAGTCTCTGAGGAAAAATCCTTTACCATCAATTAGTACGAGCAGAAAAAAAGTAAATGGACCACTGGCATTCTGAAAAAGCTGATATGATCACCTCTTTTTGGCTCCTTAAGCACTGAGAAAGATGGAATTTCTTCTGTGAAAAGGCTCTAAGAGAAAGCAAAAAACCATTATTTTTGCCTGTGTTGTACAACTTTAGATAAGGGGCAGCAAGAGCTGGGGCCTGAACATCTGATTTCAGAAAGGTCAGGTTCACTCAAGGACAGTTATCTGCCAGTCTAATACTTAACTCCATAGAATATAATGTTTGTTACGACTATAAATTAAAAATTAGAGACTTATTTCTTAAATAAGGCATCCTATCTTTTTTTCTTTAAAATTTATTGATTTTTGTTTTATGTAATAATTCTCTTCCTTGGAAAATTGTATAAACCCAGCTGCACTGGCTTTAGCTCAAAGGATTAATTAGTTCCAATAGAGGCTGTTGAAAGTTTTCCGAAGCTTGTCTTAGATAAGTATTCAGAAGACTGATGCTTATTCAAAAATTCTCCAAACTATGTGAACCTGTTTGGCAGAGAAATACCGAAAGATTAAACCTGAGAGCCTTTTACTACATGCTGCGATGACTGCCCTCCTTGTAGTGAGAGATATCTGTTTGCTGCAAACACAGACTTGGGGACTATTTGTTCACATTACAGGATTCAATTTGTCTGTAATTCTCTCCCTTGACCATATTCACACAGAGTCTTTATTTCTATCTCACTATTTTTAAAAAGTCAATTCTTCACTTATGTCTATAACTTAAAAAGAGTATTAAGCACAAATAATTAATTTGTTTAGAAACTTTCAGCAGTCCAATCAGAAACCAAAATGCAGAGAACAGATCCCACCCCCCAAACAGGCAAAATTAGTATTCGTGAAGATCCAAATAATACAGACAAGACTAGCAGTACTTAGTATGCAGAAAGAAAGCTTGATACAACAGATTTTTGGTTAAAAAGTTTAAATATATCAGATAACTTTTCCTTATGTTTTTGCCATTTTTGGTATTTCAGACCCACTTCAGTGCTTCTCAGACTGAGAGTGTGAAGTGTTACTGATAATGGAAGTTTAAATGGTGACTGTCATTAAACCATAGTTTCCTGACCTTTTAGATCATGTTGCAGAACCTCATTCTTTACTCTTCCACTTTATTTTGGGGTTTTTAAGTAAACTCATATTTTGAAAACTGGTTATCTCTGCCAGCTTTACTGTATGCCAGGAAGGGCATTCTCTGATATCACCATATGAAATCCTTAGAGAAACACCAGGGAAAAAGTACTGAGCCACAGCTTCTCAGCTTTAATTGCACCAGCACAGAAAGACAGGGACTAGATGTAAAGTTTCTTTACACTTCAAAGGCAAAATAAGCCAATACTGTGGTGAAAATATTCAGATTTCCATGAATTAGACATATTAGAAATTTGGACCATTTCATGGGCCATTTGTTGGAGTCTTGATGAAGCCTTGTACAATATTGCTGCTGTTTGGGAAAGAAGGTAGTGTTAGGGAAATACCAGCTCTCAAAAGCCCAACCCCTCCACGGGCCAGGCTCACAGTGCTGTCAAGGAGGATACAGTGCTTAAGGATCCTGCCATCGTGGCACTCTGCTTGTTCAGAGAAGGACTAAGGACACCACTGTCTCCCTGGAGCTCCACTGCCTTTTAGGACCAGTCCTGGAGTGATACACACACACTCCTCTGCCTGGGACAGTGGCTAAAAGTGCAAGTAGGACAGAAAAAAGAAAAATACAGGGGCTGTGTAAGCCACAACCAGCACTTATTCATAAGTAAGTTTGTTTTTGCTTACAACTCACCCCCTCTTTAAGGTTCAATTAGACACTGCAGCTACTTGGCAGAGAAGAGGGGGAGCATGGTTTGCAGATCAGAGAACCTGCTTCCTCTCAAGCCATGTGTCATTGCCTTGGGGGACTGTTACCATAAGCGAGCTCCGAGTGAGTCAGTCTTGCTGTCTCGCCACAAAAGCTTTTCAATACAAACACTGGAGCTGAACACTGCTCCTGAGCATGGCAGATGTCTGCAATCAGCTATTGACTGACTACTGTGTTTGTCTTATGGCCTGGCCAGTGCTTCTGGTCGACAACAGATACCTAGGCTATGAAATAATGCTGCTGAGAAGGAGCATATAGACATGGAGATTGGTACTGTCTCACAGGAGTTTACTAATCCTTTTGCAGCACAGTCAGAGACAGCAGACATGAAATCAACAGTAGGAACAAGCTCTGAAATATTTGGTTATGATTCATCTTCCGCAAAGGATAAGTATCTTCCTGTAGCTCCTTTGCTTCTGTGTAGCTTTGGTAGACATATTATAGTGTTCCCTAACACCCTGATAGGCTATTTCCAGCTCTAATAGATTTAAGCAAAATACCAGGCACCTTATCCAGTTTCCACTCAAACTTCCTTTGGAGCCAGGAGGAGTTTGTCTCAATGAGAACAAAGAATCTGAGTATCTTGATATACTTACCCAAGGGCCGTCACCACTGACACCTGTGAGGGACTGTAATGTCAGTGATGGCAGACAGCTTAGGTTAAAAATCCTTCTCCCCTTCCAACTCAATTGTTTTTTCCCATTAGCCCCTGTTCTCATTTACCTATTGAGCTCTGTATTGCAAAGACTTCCTCCAAACAGTGGCAGAGCAAATACACGTCTTTCTGGGGGTAGCTGCAGTGATTTTTGCAGCAGCCAACTTACATCAGCAGTCCTCAGGCAGACGTCACTTACTGCTTTTGCACCACCACTCAGATTTCTCTGTATTCTCTGGGTCTGACATGTATTTTGGTAGTTCCTGAATGTCTCAGCTGGGGTCCAGGCCCTGCTGTGATACAGCAAGGCACGTGGCCCCAGTCTTTACACTGCAGAGGTTAATTTGTGATTACTATCCATGTTTCCACTCACCGTATTTTTTTCAGTGACTGACTGATTAGCTTAGTGCCTTTGCGTTTTGTTGGAATAGTTCAAGTGATATAAACCTTTGCCTGATGGAAACTATCACCACTCCACTAAAGGTATACTTCTATAACTTTTTACAGAGAATGAAAGCCTTGTAACTAAGGTGTATTTCCATGCAAAGGCTAGTGTTTCAGCTTGTGAAGACATCAAAGCTCTCTGACTTACCCTAGTTCCATCTTGTTTCTAAAAGTAAGTTACTCAGTGAAGTGACTGAAGTAGTATCACAGAATTCAGCTAACCAGGAGGATGCTAATGAATAGCAAATGCTGAAAGCAATGTATTTCAATAAAATATATTCTGTAACCTATGAATATGTCTTGTAATTTCAGTAGTGGGCTTGCGGGTGAAATAGAAGCCTGCCTCAGGCAACTTGTGAGCCAGAAATAGTGTTAGCAACAAATAGATCAGTAATTTTCCTAGTCACTGCAGAAAATCACTAGAGGCACAGGAAATGGACAGTACTATTCTTTAAGCCGGTTTTAATTGTCTAACTCAGTCATTGGACAGTAATACTACCACTACACTTTTTCAGACAAATATTATGCAATTACACCATTATACCACCATTAGACTCTAAATAGGACAGTGTGTTGTTCTGGTTCCAGCTTACTACCGAGGCAAGCATAATCCTGAATTTTTTGTGCATCCAGCAGACCATGGAGGCAGAGGTAGTGCGGACCCTCTCGCTCCAAATACAGGCTGTCCCTTAAATATGTTTACTGATGCAAATCCACAGGTCACAGCTGACTACAGTATTTATATCCTGTATCAGTGATCCCACAAAGATAGTGAGTTGAGAGCAAGCTGTAAGTTTATTGATACAACTGCATATATGAAGACCTTGTAGCTCTGCTTTATGACAGTTTGTTTTTCAAAAATGTGACAAAATGTGGAATCATTCATTAGAAAGACTAATGCTGATATTGGAAATCAAATAAAAAGCAAACTATACTTGCTTGACCCAGGTTTTTTCTTATGTTTTGATGTTATTTGTAGATTTTAGTGATTATTCTTAAATATATGATTCACAGAGGCAGGGGGTGGAATGTTGTGGTTTTAGTAGTAGGGAGGGGGCCATAAAGATGGCTCCTGTGAGAAGCTTCTGGAATTCTTCACCATTTCCAGTAAAGCCAATCTCTGATGGCTCTGAGGATGATGGACATGCCACTGGCCAAGTCTGGGCCAATTAGAAAGATTGGTTACTCCTCTGTGATGACATATTTAAGGAAAAATCACAGCAAAGTGTGCACGCAGCTGCCTTTAGTTAGAGAAGGAGGGGATTTGAGAACATGTGAGGGAAAACAACATGGAGACACCAAGGTCAGTGGACAAGGATGGGGAGCAGGTGCTCCAGGTGTTGGAGCTGAGATTTCCTCTGCAGGCCGTGGTGAGTCCCATGGTGAGGTGGGGTGTCCCCCCTGCAGTCCATGGGATCCATGAGGGATGCCGAGCCACCCACAGTCCATGGGTGAGGTGCCAACGTTGGAGCAGGGAGATGCCAGAAGCCGCAGCAGCCATGGATGCCAGAAGAAGCCATAGCAGTCGCAGCCCAGTGAGAGACAGAGANCCTAAGCAGGGGAAGGAGATCCTGGAAATGGGCTGACCTAAAACCCCACACCCTGCCCCCCTCGCACTGTTGGTGGGTAGGAGGGAGGAGGGGGGTGGGGAGGGAAAAGAATGGTGTCTTTTAAAGGTTTAGTTTTACTTCTCATATCCTCCTTCTAACTCTGGTAGTAATAAACTTCACTTTGCAACTTAAGTGAGCCTCCTTTGTCCTTGAATGGTTTTCTCCCGATTCCTTATCTCAACTCATGGACTCTCGTGTTAACTGTGGCAGGGGAGGGAACAAGTCAGCGGCTGCTGTGGGTGCCTGGCACTTGGCCAGGGTCAAACCATGACACCCAATGACCACATTGCTTCATTACAACCAACCTCACCTTCCTAAAGTCTACTCCTTTTTGTCACCTTTTGATTAATGTAGAACTGGACAGCTATCACCACAGTGCTGTACAAAGATTTTGTTTGTTGTATTGAGTATGCAGAAATAAGAAGCCCTTTCCTACAAGAAACACCAGAGAAAAAAATAAATTATTGAGTTGCCTCACAGGTTAAACACTGAAATATATATCCAGCTGCTCCTTCTGGGTCTTGCCACTTGCGCAGTATATTACCAGAAGAGGGTAAAATGGAGGAAGAAAACAATAAAGGTGACCAAGTGTATGTAGAGCACAGAAGCAAAATTAGGGGCAACATTAAGACACAAGAAAATTGAGAAGAGAGGGAGAGGAAGTATTTTTTCAAGCAAAATGTTTTTTGGAAAGAGGCTTTTGAACAGTGAGAAAACACTTGTTTATCCTGCTTTGCCCATCTACACAATGAAATTTTCCTTTCTCAGGGATCCATCTGCAGGTTAGGAGGAACGTCTGAGTTAGGCTAACTTTTCAAGTCAGGAGAGATAAGAGTATGCTCTCAGTGCTGCATCCTTTTTCTGCCTTTTGCCTCATTAGCAACCAAATCTGTCAGAGTGCACCACTTAGACAACCTTTTAACTTCTTACCATATCCATTGCCTTTCACAGAGATGTTTTGCATGCTGAAACCATGCCAGAGAGATTTCTGAGGAATCTCCATCTGCTGTATGACATCCTGTAGGCCATTAAGTAGCTAAATCCCTTAGCCAGTCTGACTTACCAGTGAGATAACTCTGCAGACAAGATGTGAAACTGTGTGGGCTGGATTTCTTCTGCAGGCACATTTCCACTGAATGCAGTTGCTTTTAGATGAACACTGGTCCATGGGATAGCAGACACCCTGTTCTTTCTTGAATCCTTGTTTTTTTTAGTGTTGATGATCAGACTTCACAGTGGGTAGTCTGGTGGCAGATGGCTTTTTGCCCTCAGGGAAAATTTTACAAGATGAACTGGAAGAGTTAAAAGGGATGAGCCAGATTTCCCTGAGTAGAAACCATTATTTTTCTTCAGAAGAAAACTGGTTCTCGACACTTGCCTGCCCATCAAGCTGGTATAAGAGGACTCTGAGCCAGATCAAGGACTTTGGAGGCTTCTACTAGTAATCTGTAGTTTCATAATCTCCCAACTATGAAAACAAGGAGATACAGCTGCCCTGTATCTTTGAAAGGCGGTACCAAGCAGCTGTTAACAGGAATCTATCAGATGATATGCTCTTTGAAAAATCACAGCACTGACACAATTTAAAACAGTTTTTTGCTTGCCTAGCTACAGGTAGACAGGTTTGAAAATGTTGTCCCTAAAATTGTCAAGCTATGCATATTAAAGACTATGTAAAACACAAACAACATTCAAGACGTGCTGTTATTCTGCAGATGATTTCCAGGAAAATCCAAGCAAAAAAAACCACCCAACAAAACAGCTCTTGTATAACACATTTTAATATGTCTTATTCTTTCCTCCTCCAGCTGGGTGGTTGTCTAACAAAGCTGCCAAGAAATTAATTACATTATGTACTGCACCTGTAGCTTATGCATCTATTATATGTGCAGATTTTTTCTGGGAGTAGATTGTTTTGGGCAGGAATTGGTTGCCAACCAAGAAAGAAGAGAAGGAAAAACAAAATAATGTCCCTTAGGGTGGCTGGTACTAGTAAGCAGAACATTATTTGTCTATGCAGGCAGCAGGATCTGGATTTGATGTCACTGACATCTTCTCTGAACATGACAGTGGAGACCTATTACGGGAACCACAAGTCCAGCATGCACTTAGGGTTAGATTAAAGGATTGAATAATCCTGCAATGGCTGTTGATATATAACTTGAAAAACTGTGCCCAGGGAACAGAGATGTAACTTAATACTACAGCAGCAATTCTTAACACTGTGACTGCCAAGGGTCAGTTGCTATTCCCATTAAAAACCTTCTTTTTGCAGCTAATTTAGAACCCGGACACTTTAATTCACAGCAGGCTAAAGCTTGGCATAGACACCATTTTTCTTCAGCTTTCAAAGCTTAAATTAATTCTATAACAATAAAAATATGATATAATTCTAACTATTGCTACCATTTATTTAGACCAAGGTCATTCAAAACAGTGAAAGGAGCTTGATGGTTTTAGACTTGCGTTTTACTGTCTTCACATGGGTTCAATTTATATCTATATCATCAAGGCAATCATTCTACTGGAAGCCTTTTCCTTTGCAGTCCATCTACTGCTTTGTTTAATATATGTTTAATTTACATCCCATTAATTTATATTTAATCTGAAACATTAGTTCTCGTTCTCAATGCCTAATAATGGAAAATTTGAAAGAAGCATGAAGTTACTTTGCTTCATGAGACAAATTTCTGTTTTTTTTTTTATTTCTACAGCATATTTTCCACTCAGATTATGTGGTTAGCAGTGTTAGCGATTACTTTGCAGCAAGATTTTTCACTGTAATTGTCATCTACCTAAAGATTCTTGCTATAGTGCCACTCAGTTGTAAAAAATCTAAAATACATGGAAAGGCTTAATTTGAGGCCCAACTCAATTTCTGTTTATTCCTCTTACAAATTACTTTTCATTTTATCATTTACATCATTGGCATCTCCTCAACAGTAAAAACATGAACATGTCAATCTTGTGTAAAGCAGCATGTAACAGAAGATTTGATCAAGATCACATATCTGGGTATATTAGACAATGACTAAATTCAGACAGGTTACATCTGGCCTGTGGTCCTGAGCAAAGCTGCATGGTCTCAGGGGAAATCAGTGGGGTAGGGCTCCACAGCTCATCCCCAATGGAAGACTGCAATATCTTGTGGGCACACAACACATAGGTCATGATAACAGATCTACCAGTGCAACACCATGGGAAATAGAAGCCGAATTATCAACCTATCCCTACCCTCATTGCACCATTTCAGAAGATTAGGTTTGGTCAAGGTTTAGGCTACAGGGTGCTTTGTGCTACTCTTCTCAAAATAACCATGAACCTGGACAAAGAAAAATAAGACCAAAGACATAGCTAATTAATCCTACTTTTTGGCTAATCTATGGAACTGCATGGAAAACACTTGTAAAACATGAAAATGCAAAAATTCATCAGTCTAACACAAAGAAGTTGAACTTTCTTCCCCTTTCTCAGACAGACTCATTAGGTTTAGTAGTACTTTTTCCAGGATGGGTTTGTAAAATAGAGTTTAGAATTGTACATACAATGTTTCAGCTGAGCTGGGATGGCTTAATTTTGTGTTCAGTTTTAGCTCTTGTCCTTCAGAATTATTAAAAACAAAGGAGCTTTGTAAACATGACTACTGAGCATCGCAGGGGGAGATATGTGTTGATGGAGGGTTATCCAAAATCAGACTATGGATGTTTCATGTTTATGTGAGTTGGATAAATTTATAACCTTTATCTTAACCAAAAAATATGTAAAGGATTACATTATGTAAATGTACTTCTGTAAGAGTGTTGTATTATATTCTTCCATGCCTTTGCAAAATGTTTTATTAATCAGTTCATTCTTATTGTAATTATTTAACTGATCTGCATGTTTACACCTAATATTTTCTGAATTTACGAAACAGGCATTCATAACATAAGAAATAGACTTTGAGTTCTAGGTGGCAAACAGCATGGGGAGGTTAAATGAAGAAAATTAGTCAAAAGCTGTTGCAATCATTTGGCCCCAGGAGACATTTAATTTGTTTTTTGTTCCTGTTTCAATGTATTATAATGTTATTGGAGTTGACTTCATAGATCAAGTGTCACTAAAAGAGTCAAGTGTCACTAAGAACTGCACATTTTATTTAGCATTGTAGGTTTCAAACCTGCCAGAGAGTCAGTATTTATCAGGCACACAACATTTAATATTTTTGTTTTTCAAGTAGACTAATCCACACTCTAAAACTGAGAACATAGTGCTCTGCTCAGTCTACCTTTATCTGTAACTGTGTGCATGGATTCAAGCTGCTGGCTGCCAAAAGCAAGTCAGAACTAGAGTCTTCTTAACTACTATTAAATGTTGTTGGTTTCAGTTGTTGAGCTACCCATGGCCAAATTCAAGTTTGGTGGTTTTGATGCTATTTTGTGACTTTCGGTCTTTGAAATGGAGAATTTTCATGTGTTTTTAAACTACATTGTTGACAAAAGTGATCTGAGGCTATTCCATCTGTTTCATGGCCTTAATCAGGCACATTCTATTTCTTTGCTCAGCCACAGAAATAGCACCAGCATTTTCTTTAATATCTAGGATAATTTTGAAATTAACTATTTTCTTTAGGGGTAGCAAAAATCTTTTTTAGAAAGATCAAAAATCTAAATTCATCAGCATCCTGAATTACCTTCCTTTTGGTTTTCATTAGCTGTTTAATTTCCTGGATTTAAGCTGCATTTAAAATGCCAGAAAAAGGCCTAGATAGAACCTACTTCTGAGATTTCCAAGTGACCAGATGAAAGAACTAGAAATCTCACCAAAGTGCCTGTCCATTGCGCAACCAATTTTGCAGACTACCTCTTGCCAATACTTACCCAAACTCAGCTGAAATTCCATCTGAAGTCTTTGAAGTCATTCTGGAAAAGTAATTAAAAAGAGTGACTTGTTAATCACTCATTAACTCACAAGTACATAACGTTATATTGTCACTTGTTGGAACTGTCAATAAGGCTATTTCTATTTTCCTTGGCATTAGTGTTTTGACATTTGGAACTCTCAGAACCCAACATCAAGATCTAAATATGAATTACTGCTTTTTTTTCTCCTGGTAAAACAGTCATGTATTTTTTCCAGAACTGATTTTACTGTGTTTAGACTTGAAACAGTTTGGGTTCAGCCACCTTGTGTCACAGTTATTTTTGATTTTGCAATAGCAGAATAGTAAAGACATTTAGGAGATGGACCCAGCACAGAAGCAGAAGATGTAAAGACTGTATAGAGTTGCCCTGATCCAGTTCCCTGTGACGAGTTACCCCAAGAGTGAAAGCCATTGTTATGAAGAGCAGTAAGCTTTGAGACCCCTTTTTTCTGGCCTTGTTTTTAATAGATGTTATCTAATATCACTCAAATATAAGAGGCAAGGGCAGGAAAACAGGGTACAACTATAAGTCATCAGGCAAACATTCCAGCCTTTCTGCTGATCAGAAGAATTCCTCTGAGGTCAGCCACAGAAATCTCCATCTGTATCAACAGCCCAAGAGAGAGCCAAGAGCATGTAGAATGGACCTGTAAATTGCAAATGAGTCCTTCTGTAAATTGCAAATTGTTCCTTTTGATACCTTCTCACACAAAGCACCCCAGCAGTTCTGGGAAAGATAAAAATGTGAAAAAGAGGACCACAACTGGTGACAATAGTTGTTAGAGCCAGCCTCTTTTGTATGAAACAGTGAAAAGAGCAAGAATACTGAGCAGATGTGATGGTTGCTTCCAAAAATATGTGAAGTTATAGAGAAAGCATGTGGACTCTTACATTTAGCCTTTTTCATAATCCAAGAAAAATGGCATGACGATGAAATCAAAAGGCAGCAGATGTGAAACAAATGGAAATGTTCTCAGAGATCCTGATTAACTGGAGGAACTAAATGACACTAGACATCACTGAGGTCAACAGCTTAAACCCAGGCAAGAAAGGAAAAAAAATGAAAACCCTGGCAGCTACTCTCATGTCTAGCTCTAGGGATTCCCCATTCTGCAGAGTGAACCTGTTTCACTTGGTATTTGAGAGCAAACTGGTTAAGAAGTTTCTCTCAATATAAGTAAAGCAAGGTAATGTTTACAAGAATGGAATCTTCAATTAAGATTAAAAACTCACTTTAAAAATTGTTATAAAAATTGCAACACTATCTGCAAAAACTGTTTTCAGCACTTTGCTATTAAAGATTTATTGGAAATAGCTGCAATGAATTTTATTCTGATTTCCTGGGCTAGCCCTTATCTTAATGCTGTTGTATTCCAGGTATAAGAGAAATACTTCTGTTGTCCCTTACTCTAGTCTCAATAAACAGCCTTGCTAACTGCACAGATATTTGCTTAAATTTTAAGAAAACAAGAGCTGAAATCTATGTATCATGTTCCAGCTGTCTGCACATTGAGAAAAAAAGTAAAATTTAATGAGCTCATCAAAAATAATGAAGTCTGGCTGAAAACCAGCTGGGCAAGAACAGAATTTAAAATCTGGAGTTACTTTGAGTACTGAATCTGATTCCAGTAAAGCTTTAGTATGATTCCAGCAAAAATTCAATTTCCCTGCTGTTGTTTTCTCTGGGAACTACTTTTTAAAACCAGTTGTACCCATGCCATCCCTTCCAGAAAATGTTTTGAAGTGGATATAAATAATGAAAATATTTTGACCACCATTTTTCCTTTTGAATGTCCTGATAATTTACTCTGTTGAGTATATCACATAGCTAAGTTTGAGGAACAGATTGGACTCAGGAAAGTCTCATTAACATGATAAAGAACTAATTTTTGATGTCCAGAGTACATGAAAGTGCAATGAAACACCCTCCAATAACTGCAAATCATTATATTGTTCGGTAGAAATGACAGGGTGATATGAAATCTTCCAAGAAATTGTGAAGACGACAGCAAACATAAAAGTGCCTTAAACAGAAAACCAAGAAAAGGTGAAGGGAAAAGTCGTCTTCTTAATGGTATGATCTCATAGCCAAAGGAGCAGTGTAGTGAAGCTTTCAGTAATAACAATCAGACACGTTTGTGAAAAATACATTGTAGGTCAAATTACAAAGCCAACAAAGAGTACAGGAGAAGAAATGCCCAACCTGTGACAATAGAAGAATGTTGTTATAGTTTATAAAGCAAGGATAAATAAGGAATGGAATAAATTAGACACACTGGAAGTAAAGAAAACGCTTTAATATCACATGGCTTTCAAATATGCAAATTTTGTGACTGTCATCAAGTCAAAGAAACAGTGATGTGGAGTAGTTGCATAGCCAGTGCAACAGTGCTAGTTGTCCTTCGGAAAGCACACTCAGATATGAACTAAAAAAAATAATTTTATCCCAATCTAAATGAATGCCTATTAAAACATAAAATACTGTAAAAAATAAGCCTTTCTGATAAATCACCATCATGTTGTTTGTAGATTAGACCTTATGCTCTCACAAAGGAAAAACATTGCCCAGAACTATTTCTAAATTGCTACCATAACATCAGCCCCCAGTTATAAAAATAATACAGAACCTTTTACAGATAAAGTCATTCTTAATTCAGCAGAAGGAAATGGATTGCACAAAAACATTATTGTAAGAGAAAACAGGCTTTTATTGCCCCCATAAGGTCTTGGGATATTAGCAGGGACTCAGTGAATGCAATCACAGAACAAAAACGCAAGCAATACATTTGCCAGGAAGCATCCCATTGACATTGCTACCAAATTTGGAGACAACCTCGGAGCAAGAGCTGGAAAATTGAAAATAAATAAATAAAAAGGAAACATCATTATTGAAAGGAAGAAATATGAAAACATGCAACTTATTAGAGACATTGAAAAAACTCAGAGCATCACAAAATGATCACAAAGCATGAGAATGAGAAGGTTGTTTTTGACAAATATATCTCAACATTTTAAAGAAAAAGATACTATTTTAAAGAAAGAAGCTGTGATGAAACAAAAAATAAATGAAATGATGATTAGAACACATTTAAGAGAGATTTACAATTTGATTTTTGGGATATTTTCCACAGAAAAATTAAACCCTCAGCTTCTTTAAAAATGAAGATCTACAAAGATTGCGTTATTGCCTTCAAGAAAGATGGGAAAGACCAAAGGAATTATCCAATTTCTAAGCTATATTGATGGACATTATGAGCTAAGGATTACACAGTTTGGAACGAAAACAGATCAACAGTGGGCTATATTCAAGAAAACTAGTTCTCACATATATTTTTTATTTCTTTGTTTCATAAAATTCATGGCACTTTAAACATCATTTACATTTTTCCTTTAACAATTTTAATAACTTTTGAACATGAAAGTATTTACTGAGAAGGTAGTTTTCATTTTTTTCATAATTTTTGCCTGGAAAAAAATTGCAAAAGAATTTTGGAGCTGATTTCAGGAGCTATGTAGACAAATATTTCTTACAATGTTACAGGAAAGTAAAATGGGTCATTTAAGCTGTAGGAAATTGGAGACAACTTTAAAACTGCTAGGCAGACAAACAAGAGGTGCATCCTGTTCCCAAAATACTACTTTGTTCTCAAAGTTCAGTGAGTCAAATCATCATTCCGTAACTACTTCTTCTCCCACCTATTTTCTGCATTTTCAATATCTGAGACAGGATTTGATCCTTATGAATTTATATGGCATGTCAAGAAAACCTCCAAAATTAAGTGCAATCTGAAAGCAGCAGGTCAATGAAGAGGGATAATACCACCTTTTAATATATTTAGGTATGCTGAATGTCAGGTGTTCAGTAACAAACATTGAAATAATATATTTCCTTTGGCTAGCATTGTATTGCAGTTTTCCTCACAACAAATGTCTGAAATCCCTGTGGAATACTTAGAAAACAGCCAGTAAGGAACTCAGTGTAAACACTCATTCATTTGTGAAAAGCAGATGTGTTTCTCACAAGTGGCATTGCAGAAAAACAACACCGCACACCTAGTCATGAGGAGGAAGTTCTCCAGGATTTATCTGGGCAGTGGGAAGAAGTAGATGTTAGAGCAGAAGAGCTTCTGGATAGCAAGAGGCAAGAAGCTGGCTCCTGCTGTCTTCATTGACACTGACAGAATGGAAAATACCCAAAAGTTATTGAAAATACTTATGTTAATACACAGGAAACCTTGAGATTTTTTGCAGTCTAATACTTGTCTGAAGAATAATTCCATTTGCTTTGCCATTTAGGCTTCTTTGTCAAGTTTTTCTCAAGCCAGCCCAGAAAAGACACGCTCACATCTAGTACTTCTATCTTGATTCCTTGAATATGAAAGATCAAAAAAGAGCAATGTCTTGTCATCAATAAAGGCTTTTTTATTTATAGAATTCTTTCTTTGTTCCACAGGTATTACTCAGTGTGACCATGGCTCATCATCAGAAAAAAATAAAAAGTAAATAAGAAAGAAAAAAAGGACTCCTCCTGAAAGAAAATAATATTTTTTCCTTCTCAGTAGGTGATTTTCTCTGAGGTCAGCCAGGTATGTGGGACTTTTTGTTTTTCCCACAGTATTGTGCTTTGTTTCCTGTTGATAGGAAATGTTAACTTTTGTGGTAGGAATATCATTTGCTTTGGGAATTGTAATATAACTAGTGCTCTAAAGCATTTTTTTTTAATTGGTGAAAAATTTGAATATCCCAGAAATAAAAGGCTGAATAAATGTTACAGAGAAAAACATATTTTCTACAATTTGGAATTCTCAGTTCATCCTTTTTTAATTGTGTGCTGTGGTTATGCCATTTGCAATAACCTGAGATATGTCAAGAGTCAACAGTACTTTTTCAAGAGCAAATAATACTTTTAAAACCCTGCATAGAGTCTTAGTTTAGTAATCCTGATGGTAGAAAGGCTCTAAAATGCTCACCATCTCTATAAACTAAATGCATATTTAAAATACAGGTACTACAAATGTCAGTAAGTAATCATGTTCAAATAAAAGGAACAAAATACTAGCAATGGTATATCTGGATTTAATAATTTCTAGTGTAGAAAGACAATGCTAATCCAGAGCCAGCCAGCTACTGTGTGTCCTTGATGTTTGTGTGACCAGCAACATTTATAAAAGAAGCTGCAATCTCATTTTAAAGCCTTTTAGTGGGAATGTGTCAAGAAAATTTCTCAGGTGTTCCAGTCACACAATACTCTGAAAAGATAATTGCTGACAGTCTGGAAACAGAGACAGGAAGGTATTTATGAGATAATTGGATAGCTACTAGGTTTTGTGGTTTGTTTGGGGTTTTTCAATTGTCTTTACTGGACATGCCCAATTTGCGCTGTGCAGAGCCAGCAGCAGACAGTAGAGAAGCTACTGTACTCCACAGAAACCAAAAAGGAAAGACACCAGGTGCTAAAATGGGCATAATGAAAATTAGAAACCTTCCCATTACTTCTCTAGCAGAAGCGGCATCTCCACCAGAGCAAACAGATCAATTGTAAAAACAAGGCCACTCTTTAGGTTGTTGCACCTGATGGTTATATCTTTTCTTCCACACAATTATGCTGGTCATTACTTTTATTCTACACTGTCGTAATTTTCATTACACACTGTTTTTCCAGGGTGGCTAGGCAAGCTGTTATTTGGGACATATTCTCATGCATTTTAGACTAATATGTTTAACATATTTTTCAGTTAGACATTGGAAGACATCAGTAAAGATCAGTACTTTGGAAGGCATATTTTCACAGTGAAAGTAAGAGATGTCCTGTGAGTTGGAAAAGCACATTCAAAACTTTGCCTTGCATTTTCTACACTTCCTTGAAGCCCCCTCCCAGATGTTTTGACTATTCCCTGAGCCTCCTTGGAGGCTCCTCTTCTCTCTTCATCCTTCTTGTAAGCAAGGTAGCTTTTCTCCTGAAGTTCCCCGCAGGTGACTTATTTTTTGGCACAATTCCTGCTACTGATTTCACTCCACAGCTGCGCTTTGGTTGCAGACATAATGGGCATCCTTCAAGTGAATTTAAACTTGTAATGGTTCCTGAAGCCCCTGGGGCTTAATCAGTTTCCTATTTGAAGCCCTCAAGAGGACAGAGCACATTAATTAATCACCTCAAGGTGTAAATTGCTCTAATCCTCAGCCTAGGCCTAGATAAACCCTGTGTGCTGAGCTGTCCTGAAACAGAATTTTCTGTGCAAGGCAAGCTCACACAAAACCCTAGGAACATATCACCACAGCCACTGATTTCTCTGGGGTATAAGAAACACTTTTCTCCTGTTTCTTCTGTGTTTTCTGGCTAGGCATGTCTCTAAATCCAGCTACCTATATGAGATTTCTTTTCGGTGGTAGACTGTAGTCTACAGAGAAAATTTAATTCTTTAAGGTTTGGGGTTTTTTTTTATATTAATGACAACAAAATACTGGAGCAGCCGTTCCTCATTCAGAGAGGGTTTTTTTGTATTTAAGTGCCAAGGTGAACATGTCTGAGATCAGATTATTTTATTGTTGTTGTTGCTGTTGTCATTAGCTGACTATTACTTCATTTTGTCTATAACCCCTGTCCAATTTGCTTGGGTCTCAGCTGTGCTCACCAGTCAGATGCTCACTGTTAGCAGAGTCTTCTCAGCCAAATACAATCAGAGGTGTGCAGGGTCATGTGTAATAAGCTTGCCCTGATCTGTTCCCATTACCCAGAAAAAGAAGTTCAGGATAACTGACCCTCTTAGTCAATCCAACAAGAACTACCTACATACTTCTGCTTCAGTTCACAATCTTAATTTCACCATGTTAAATATATTGTGCTCAGAGTCTTTGCCAAGGACACATTAAGTTGTTCTCCAAGGTTTCAAGATACTGTTGTATTAGATGGTTCAAATCTATATAATATTCACATTTCCAGATAAATCTGAGCTTTATATATATTTAATAAAAACAGAACTAAGAAAAGAGTGGATATACACTTATGGAGAATTTAGAGCTGTTACAGTGGAGATAAATTGGAGACCAATTTCTCCAGAGAAAACTATTGAGCAGCAAAGAGTGTTCTCCCTCTATGAATCCTTGGATGTTTCAATGCACAGTCTGGCTATATGGTGCATAATGCAATTCCTAGTTAAAGCCTAAACAAAATCCTATTCTGTTCTATGAAACTGCCAATTCTTTTTTGCAAAAACATTCCTCCAACCTAAAGAAATTAGTGAAAAACAGGAGCAATTTAAGCATTTATATCACAGTCATGTATATGCAGTACGTATACACAAAACACTATGCATATGTTCTGAGGCAGACAGATTACACTTTCTGCTTTAAAGTAATCCCTCTGGCACTTTTGAGATACCAGAATATTACAAAGTATTGCTATTTTCTGGTGAGCAAGGGAAGGTAGTAAGTGGATGCAATGCCCTTCTCCTAACTGTTGATCCCATTTATTTTGTGCACAAGGTAGAAGGAAACCTTTTTTCAGAAAATGATACAGCTTTGAAATAGAGTTCAGCTGCAAGTCGTGCTTACTGGCTGAAAAGAGTTTTCAGTCCATTTGGTACAACAATAATAGTCAAGGTTAGGGAACCATTTTTCTCCCCCCTAAATATGTCGTAGTACCAGCATGATTTTAACGAGACAGTTCTTCTTTTTTATTTCTTTCACTCATTCCTTGGGTTTGTTGCCAAGAGCAACACAAAGAATGCACCAGGGTGTCATAATAATCCTCCATTAAATCCCTAGTATTTGAATTTTAATGCTATAATTCAACAGCTGACAAAAGCCCATTGAGCAGGTCTAAGGAGAGGAAAAGAGCTGGTCCCATTTTCTCAGGGGGTGATGCTATAGCAACATGGAATGAATTTGGGGTCAGGGAACAAGCTGTCTCAAAGCTTTGTTTGCATTTCCTGGCTAAAAGTAGAATCTGGTGTTATAAATTTTACCAAAATAAGTGGTTATTTGGAGTTGCATGAAGATCGCTCACTCTGTAAAAATGTGTGCCTTGTAAAAAAAAAGAGCGGAGACAACATAACCTACAGCCAGCAAGACAACACACTAACAGACTATTTTAGAAAGTGCCAATATAAGAAGTATTTCGCAGCCCCTCTTCCTTCTCCTGTTTCCCTACCTTCCAGTGCAAACCCTGCACCAGAACTTGAAATGATGCAACACACTAAGTCCATTCTAAAGGAATAACACAGAGACAGCAAAGTCAATAACGGTGAAACAGAGACCTCTTATAATCATCAAAGACCTCAGAAAAGTCTGGTATGTCATTTGTTATGCTTAGCTGTCCCCACACTGAAGGCTTTTGTGCTCTGGGGAATGTTGTTTGGTGGAGACAAATGCATACACCTGGAAGACAATTGTCCATTGTGCCAAACATTGCTCATTCTCCTTGGGTGAAGCNAGCTCCAGAGCTGAGTTTAGTGGGGATTGGAGCTCAGGGTGTCTGTAGGTAATAGAATACATTGGCAGTTTGTGTGCCTTCCACTGTACTGTGAGGCATATTTTAAAGAAGAGTGCTGATACTTTCTTCTTTGCATGTATAATAATCCAAGATTCATTCGATAATCGTGATATAAAGAGACATAAAAAATTAGAAACAATATGAAATGCAATTCTCTGTGTGGACATACAGATTTTGTCATTGAAGGAAACTATCAATGTTTTATTGCATTTGAGATCATTGAACCTTTTTCTCTGTTTTTCCACTTTGAAATTGGTCACCTATAGCCAGCCAGCTCCCAGCTGCTCCACTGCCAGAGCCTGCAGCAAGGATATCTCAGTTCTGGCAGCTCTTGTTCAGGTTCTGAAATCAGGGACACATCAACACAGAGAGTTAACATCAGGCTGTGAACACTGATGTAAGGTGGGTGCAGTGTGTTTGCGAGGTGAGGTGATGTAGGCAGGATGGATGAAGGAAGAACTACAACAGCAGGGTGAAGAAGTGAGACATGGTTTTGAGGCCTTTGAGAGGTATTCGTACAGGACAGAGCAGGGATGAGGAGGAACTGGCAGAGCAGCAGCCCCTCTTGCAGTTGGTGTGTTTAAGGGCTGCTTGTTCCTGCAGGCTCTTGAAGCAGAGGTTGTTTTGACCTGCAGTGCCTGCACATTTTACTGATGGGGTGGCATTTTCTGTCTTTCACACAAACCCCCCTGACAAGGGTTTGGTGCACAGCAAGAGGTTTAGGAAGCCTTCCTCCTTCCACTCTCCTCCTCCAGAGCTCAGTAGCAAAACTTTCTACAGGAAAAACACAACTATGGACTGTTTTCCTCTGCAATTCTCGGTCTTTCCCCCCATGTGCCTCTGGATAGGCGAAGCCACTGCGGACTCAGTAAACCACTCCTCTCTTCAGGTACCTCTGTGACAGAACAGTAGCTCCCTGATTTTATTTGTCAAAAAGTTCATTACACCAAATTATTGTTTTTCCAAACCTGCATTTCAAATTTATCTGGGCCAAATTTCCATTACAGCTGCTACATGAAATACATGTGATAGTTGCAGGCTGTTCACATGCTGCTTTTTGGAAGTGGTACATCCATTTCTGGTCTGCATAGTGCATGTACGCATTTCTCTCTGCTCTTATACCAATATCATTAAGCTACTTATTCACAGTCCTTTAAAAACAGAGCACCTTGTGCCTATATTTTCTTTCCCATGTTTGTGAATTGCTTTCTAGTTCAGTTTTGCTTTATCTAAAATGAACAGATTTTATGAAAATTCCATTCTTTCACCCTATAGAGAGCAATTTTTCAATAGAAAAGCTGTAAGTGCTGGAGCCCGACTCCAAAAGAGTTCAGTTCACTTGACTTCAGGGTCTTTAGAGCAGGAATGATTCCTGTCAGCCTGCTAGATCTAAAAGGGAAGCAGTTCATGTGCAAACAGCTTTCCATCATTATCCTGAGAAGAATCCCACTGGGAGAATAAAGAGTAGCCATAGGAGAAAATTTCTGCAGCAATGGCATGTCATTCCCTTGACCCTCCACTGAAGTGTTCATTTTTGTTATAGATCAGGCAAGAAATATGACATTTTATTGTGTGAGATTTCCAGGCAAGCATTTCTCTCTGGGGTGCAGTTCTCATTGGGTAATAATCTACAGGACCATTCTAAAGGAAACAAGAAATTTCATTGTCATAACTTTAAGCCTGGCAAGCTATAAATTGTGAAGATAATTTCTTAGATATTTTTTATTTAGTGCCCTTTGTGTGACTGAACTGATTTACACACAGAGCTTATTTCATTTATATTAACGACACTGATTCTGATTATTCCAAGAAATGAAGAACAGAGGCAGAATTTGAAAGGTTTGTCAAAGTTTTGGAACACCTTTTCTGTTCTGGAATGGGGTATTCTGTGGTTGAAATTCAAATCTCACAGTTTGAATCAGGGATCTCCTGACTTTTTCTGTAAATATCGTTTCATGGTATAAATGTGGCCACAATTCTACTGAATTGATGCTTACCCTGGAAGCAAAGTTTATAGGTACGCATGAATGGCACTGCTTGGGATTTGCAAACCTTCACTGAACAGCATTTCACTACGTCAGTGCAGATGCTGCACTGTTAGTCTTGGTGTACATTGAGTTGCTTGGAGGAGTGATGTGCTCAGGCCTCCAGCAAGCCAAACACACTCATGCACACATTCACTGAGAATGACAGCAATCAACACTTAGAAGTTGCTTGAAGACTTCTCCAGCTTATAACAGTGCTATTGGCAACAGGTCTTAGAATCAGCATAAAAATTGGCTTCAGTATAAATGAGATATGCTGGAGAAGGAGAGCTGAAACTGAAACAGAAGGGACCAAGATGAAAAAACACCAAAAACAGCTCACTACATTTGTGATGCTGGGTATGTCTATGCTGGTTTTGCACACTCTGCTGTGGGTTTGTTTTGGACAGACATGCATCAGTCTCAGTCTAAAGGCACCCAATTTCGGCAATACAAGACCAGGCTGATACTGAGCCATAGATGCTAACCTGAGCTCTGAAATATCCAAGCACTGCAGAGGCTATATTCCAGCTACCTCCACTTCCAATATGTGTAGGGTACAAATATTCTTTCAGCAGGTAAGTCTGCTTATTACTGTCTGTGGAAGTCCCTTTTCCTCCCTTGTTACCTTAGTACAAACCCTCTGTATCAATCTTAGTTCTATTTCAGAACTGCTTAATTTTGTTTGATGCTCATTAGACTCTTCTATTTTTTGAAAGGCAACAAGTGATACTCCAGGCAGATTTGGCTAGCCAGTCTTTGACTACCGCTGTGATATGCTAGCTCTAAGTCTATCTCTTCCCAAAGACATTCCTGTCAACATAACTGATTTCTCTTTTTGAGTATCTTCAGGATAAAACAAGCCTTAGGAAAGACAATGGATGGTATACATACCAATAATCTGATGCCCAGAATGAAGTCAGCTTTGAAGTTCACAGTCAAGGGCTCTCAGAAGCTACTTAAGTGGCTCCCTCCAAGTTTTCCATGGTCCACTACACAGAGTTATCAGAGAAAGGAATCCTTTGGCTAGCAAATGCCAACCAGAATCAAATCTGTGATCACAAATACATCCTTGTGCTTTCTTCTCTTTATTTTCTATTTCCATGACAAGCTGACATACTTCTTTGGACAGAGAAGAGGGAAATCTAGCCAGGAAGCAGAAAGAGAAGTCCTCACACTGAAGGTGCTATTGAAGCATGCAGATGTCCCCAAAGAAAGACTATTCCCTCGTTTGAAAGGCTCTATGTCTTGACACTGCCCAGATTCCCATGAAGAAATCTGACCTAATCTAAATAATGTAGAGCAGAAGGAAAAATAACACCTTTCTTATTTAGTGAAAGCAAGGGAATTGGCAAGATTAGAGGCAGGACATTTCACTGGTGGCATATAATCAATAAACCTGTGGTGTTCACTTGCTCAGGAATTCTGACCTACTCTGTCGCGGCGCTGCGGTGGCCACGGACAGCTCTTCTACTGGACCGCAGAGGCGACAGGAAAAGCGCTTGGACGCTCCGGCGCCGCCTGCACCAGACCTCTCAGGTCCGGCGCTCTGGCTGGCTTTAGAGCACCGCAGACACTGTCTCTACCCCGCTAGGGAGCAGCAGCCGTCGATGAAACTGTAGCAAACTGGCAGAAGCGAAGAGGCGGAGGGACTCTCTGGTAGGAATCACCCAGGTTTATTGTAACCCGTCGGGCAGGGGATACAATGTACCTGAATGCGGAGATGGGGAGGCGGGCCCCGGCTACCCGGGAGAGCCCCGAGCAACCGTTACACGGGGTTATAAGGGAAGCAGGTGTGGTTTAGGTAGAGGAGGGTCCAGGGAATAAACCAATGGGGAACATACACGTAAGACAGGGGGCCAATAATTTTGAACTGGGAATGAATATATTAATGTCAACCAATGAGAACGACAGAAAGACAGAACTTTCTAGTAACATATGAATATCAAACCGACCTTATGAATATGTAACTAAACTTGAGGGGAAAGGGGTGTAACCCAAAACTTGACTGACGGCAAACAAAGGCGGGAAAGCTAGGGGAGATCGGGGATTTCCCCAGCCTCACTTTCACCCTCCCCCTTTGGCTCCTCGCTCAGAGAGGGATAGTCATCCCACTGAACTTCTTTGCAGTCTTGACTGAGTGTAAGAGGCAGTGCCGTGGGGATCAGCCTTGGTGGCTGCACCACCGCCACACTATTCTTTAACAAGTGGAGTAGGTGAGGAAAGTCCATAGTGAGACTGAATCAGTGTTTTAAAAATGCCAGAAATTAAAAAATAGTAAATTCATAGTCTCTTTATCTTGTATAATAGAAGATTGAGAGGAGAAATAATAAAATATTTGAACAATGTGCAAGTTACTTCAGAGAGGGAGGGGATATGCCATTCTTCTTGCCATTGCTAGGCTGAGAAAAACCTCTTTGACTTCAAATGCATCAAGTGGGTCTATATTGAAGATACACTGAATATTCGTACAGAAAGGGTAATGAGGGACTGAGACAGATTATCTGAGAAGTATTAGGAATCTTTATTAGCGGAGGTCTTAAACACTTAAACACTTGCCATGTTGGACCTAGGCATGCCAGGTCCTCCCTTGAGACATGAGCTGGAAAAACGAGTTCTCTACCTATGCTTTTGTGGTGCTGTGGGATTTTTTTAACCTCATCACTGAATGAGTGTTTATATGGTCTGTGTTGCTTAATAGCAGGCAGTTAGCTTAAAATACCTCATGATTTTATTCAAACAGCAGAGCCTTTCCCTAATAATGTTCTCACCGGAACTACTCTTCCATCTTAACTCAATTCCTTCTAGTTAAGGAGGAACTCTGTTACTGTACTTTCAGTATTTTGGTGGTTTCATATATTTTTTGCATTTCAGGAATGAATTTGGGACCCCCCTGGAACCTGTAGATGTGAAACACTTAATCCTGATCTACATTCCTAATCCATCACAGACCATTTTTCAGGGGAAATAGGTACATATTTTTCACCGCTAGAGAAGAATGATAGCAAAGGATACCACAATGAAGTATAAGATATCTCAAAGAGAACAAGAAACTTATTATTTCCTTTTTTTACAGCTTGTTTGGAATTTGTTGGTGGCAACTGTGGCCAGTTAAACAGCAGTCTCCTGATGTTACTTATCTGTCAAAGCAAAGTTATTTCCCGTGATGAAAACAACAGATGTGAGTTGTACCATGGAAATTGAACATCAGGTCAAACAAGTACTTTTTGAGAGTGAACAGTATGAAAACTAAATTAAGAACAACTTAAATGACATTTCTGGGTTTAAAAGGTTGATTTTTTTTTTTACCCTCTTCTCAGAACCAATTTCTTTGCTGACAACAGGTTTCTGTGAGGAAGATAGGAAGCTATTGCAGTATTGAAATAATTAAATGTTTTACCCTGTGTTTGGATGAGCACATGCATCCATGTGAATGAAAGCTCATCTGGGGCTCTCTCTGTGTGCTGAGAAGTGCAAACACGGACTCAAGCCACGCCTAACAATGGCTACCTCACTGTGTGTACAGTAAGTGCTCTCATGTTTCCTGGGAAATCCTGGACTGGAATACGTGTATGCATGCACTGTACAGATGGCCAGCACATGTGATCAGGAATGTTTTCAGGCACATCAGACTAGATGGAAAGATTAACTCCTGTGAGTACGTGCAATGGACTGGGGGTGTCTGGAGAGCCAGCTCGCACCAGCACTCCAGGCACTGCTCCAAGATGTCTGGATACGCAGCAACCCTTTGATAGCTGCTGCTCTTGTCTGGTCTGGCAGCAGAACATCCCTCCACCCTCTGGTTTGCCCAGAAAAAGAGGGGACCATGTCACAGGAAGCAAGGTAAGTAGCTGCCCTAAATACAGAAAAAACACACAAAAAGTCCCTGTGTTCACATCTTTGCATGAATGTTCAGATGTAATGGGTCAAGCTGAGATGGAGTTCATTTTACCCATTGCAGCAAAAGAAAAATGTGAAAAGAAGGAGGGAAGGTGGGCATTTGTTGTTTATAACATTGGCCTTTTGGAGCAACTGCTACAGGTTCTGGAGCTCTGCTTCCCAGAAAGTGGCCAAATATGGCTTGCTGATGGGAACTAGAGAATAAAATCTTTGATATTTTCCTTTGCTTATGTGTGCACAAGCTTTCCCTTTTGCTTTAGTAAACTGCCTTATCTCAAACTGTGAGTTGTTTTCCATGTTATTTTGTCTCATCTGTCCAGTTGAGAAGGGGGTGTGAGAGAGAGGCTTGGTGGGCACTTGGCAGCCAGCCAAGGTCAACCTGCCACAACATAAATCATGTATTCTTGGGTTTTCTTTGGATTATCATTTTAGATATAAATTAACTGTTTTTAAAGGAAACTGCTCAGAATAAGTGTTCTCACCTTCAATGTTTTTGCAACTATGCCTTTGCAACTCTAGATGTTAAATTGGCATGGAATAATGTAGAATAGTCATGTTAAAAAGACCGCATTTGCCTTCTTAATTTATAAGAGCAGTTCCAATTGTCCCATCTTGTTCAGATGCAAAAATAAAACTGGGGTCTTACCCTTCATGTGCAGCTTATCTGCATTTGTAGAAATACTGCAGGAACACAATCAACATCTTACTTAGATTCAGTAGCAAAAGTAGTTTTGTTTGCTTTATATTGAGAAAGTAATTGTGTGACTATGAAGAAGTGAGCGAACGTGCCAGAAATCTAGGACAGTCTGTTGCTGTGATGCTGGAGTCTTTAAAGCCAAGTGATACATTTTCCCTCAGCTTGGTCAGTCCAAACATCAGATTTTAGGAAGTCTTCGTATTTTTTTTTTTCTGCTGCTGTCCAAGAATGCATGTTTATCCTAATACAGAGACAGTTGGACCAATCATCTTCTGAAATAAAATTATGAAAGAAATATTCATTCCACGTCAGATTCCAAGGTTTAAAGTTTCTGTGGGATTTTTAAATTTTGTTTTATTTTTTTTATAAATTATTTTCACACACAAGAAAATCAGCCTCACACAAGAGCTGTACTCTGCAGCTGGATCTGCTTCCAAGTCTCAGTCTGAAGGCGGGATATAGACTTTGGATATTTTTAGCCACAAAATATGTGAACTACAAAAGTATGTAAACTACACATATATTTGCCTGTTCTTTCAAAGGAATTCTCTTCGTTGCAGTAAAAAAAAATATTGCCCACAGAAAGTTGGCAGAGTAGTAGTCCATGTCCCAGCAGATGCCTATGGAATGTTTCTGACTGCTCTGCATGCTAAAATGTGTGGCTTTATAAATAGTGTTAAAATATTCAACTCTAGTTAAAAAAAAAAAGTTTAAAAAACATTCATTTATTCCCCCCAAGACACATGCAGTATAGACAATAAACAATGCATTAATAAACCAGCCATTCCCTAAATGTTTTTCTCATCTTCTGATTTAAAAATGTGACCAGAATGGTCTCAATTAGGTCAAACAGGACCATTTGCTAATTAAAGCAGTATTTGGGAGAGTGTGGTTGATGCAATATGGTAATTCATCACCAATTTCATATCTAATTATGAGCATAGGTCTAGATTTAGGAAAGCACTTGGATGAACATATAAACAAGTTTGTCTTCAAGACAGGGTATAAATACAGTGTTGTATTTTAGCTAAATATCTGTACCTGTTTTTTCTTATTAGCTAATTTTAACTGCTACTTTGCTTAACATGTAAGCTCTTTGAATGATTCTTGAAAGCATGCTTAGTTCTCTTAGACATGGAAAGCTCAAGGACAATTCAGATGGTTTGAGTATAGCCCAGAATGATCAATTTTGAGAGGTACTTCAATCAAATGCAATTTTAAGGTATGCTTAAAGCTAATAATGTTCTTATTTCTCTTTTCTAAGAAAAAATTATTATTTTATTAAAATTATTACATGTACAGCTAATAGAGTTTCTTATTACTTTAGTATCTTCCAGTTGATCATCTAAAAATATGTTTTAAAAGTGTGTGAATAAAGCAATTAAATATTCCTCTTAAATGAATAGCTACATACCAATAATTCTCAATATTCTTAACAAAATGTACATTAAATTACCCTTTTCTTTGAAGGTTTGTAGTGATTGAATCTGCATTTTCTCAAAATAGTTATATAAAATTATTCTACCTTTGCTCTAACTGCATGAACTTGCTTCATCACACCACTTCATAGTCTGGGTCTGAAATCCAACTGCTTCCTAAATTATATGGTTTCCTGCAGTGGTACGGTATTCCTATGCCTCAGTGGAAGGTCTGCCCACCACATGCAGGGGTCAGCTGTGAATGCTCGTCCTCCAAGGCTTTTGTAGCTCATCCCTTCTTCTCCACCACTCATCACTTGCATGTCACCCTTGGTACAGATTTACCTATCAACTCTGAGTCAGCAGGTCTGCTTCAAAAAATGTCTCCTTTTTTCCTTCTCCAGCTTCCTTCTGCTTAGCATTTCTTTTTTTTTTTTCCCCAACTTTTCGTCCTGAATGGCTTAAGGTCAGCTTAGGTGTAGTCTAACTAAACCCAGTCCTTTTTATCTTACCTCCAAACCCCTTTCCACTCACACTTTCTGTGGCTGCCAAGAACACACTTTTCCTTATAATCCGAACAATCTTTGATTCTTCTTTTGATTTCTCTCCTCAGATTCTAACTTTAAGTAAACAGTCAGACACACATAAACTATCTTGTCCAACTTTGCAAAGCATACAAGTATAATTCATTAAAATTCAAAATTTCACATGGCTCTGTCCTGCTTATATTTTGAAATTGTCTCCTTTAGTCTTGTGATTAATTTAATATCTCACTTTTAAGTAAAATTATTAATAAACTTATCTTTTTATGTCACCTTTAAAAAGACTTTACTACAACAGCAATTGTAATAGTGATACCAATTAGAATGCCATCATTACATAGTAATTCCAAACCTTTCTTAATTTCTTTTCTTCCTCACACATTTCCCTTTATTATTATTATTATTAGCAGTAGTAGTATTACCATCGTCATCCTCCTCCTCATCATCATCATCACCATCTTTCACATAGTAAGTATTTGGAAATAAAAATTGCTGAAGATTCAGGTCATGTACACCACCTTTCTTGTTTTTCAGCAAAGATCTAGCAATATATGCACATGTGAAAATACAAATAATATATGAAACTCTTTGGCAGCCAAGTTTCAGTGGTTAGCATCTTTCTTTGGAGTTGTCTCTGTGCCAAGAGGATCTGTGCTTGATGTGGGAACAGTTTTGTTGATTTCATAATGCTTCTTTGTTTTGGAGGGAAAATAAACACCTTTTGAACCAGCTTTAAAACACGTGTTGCAAGGACACATGAAAGAAATAATTTTTTTTATTTTCAGATTGAACAGGTCAAAAGGAGAAACTGCAACTATGTTAGGCTCTGATTGATAGACTTTGCTGTAGAATATCTGCCTGAGTGAATACCCAGGACTGTTCAGCTAAGAAAGTGTTGTATGATCAAACCTGCTCTCAGTGGCTTGGGTAACAACAAGGGGAGTCAGGGGATGGAAGGTATCTCACTACAATTTTATTTTTTGTAATTCATTTGGGTTTTTTTTGTTTTTTCTTAAGTCCCAGTTTCCTGAGAGGAAAAAATCCCCAACTCAGTTTAAACCTAACCTTTCTACAAATTAAAGCAAATTAAGTTTCATGTTACTTTTCAAGTACACTTTTTCTATCCAAGGATATCAAAACAAAGTCAAGAGGAGATATGCTACTTCTCCTATAATGGAAGTTGTTCTAGACTGAGTATGAGATTCACATTATTAAAGCTTCAGCATTCACTCTTCTACAGTCCTAGTCCCACACATAAAAGAAACTTTAACTAAGAAGTGAGGTTTCTGATACAAAATTAGGTACAAACCTTACCAATGCTTCTGCCAGAAGCAGAGCTTTCATCAGGTCTCATTTTGTGATTTTTTGCCTGTTTGACTCACCACAGTCACCCTGCAGTGAGTATTCATCTGTCTTCTCCCTGTATGTCTTCTCTCCTTTCAGGTCTACTGGGTTTGATCAAAATTGGCTGATGGGTTCAAATGTACATATACTGAAATATCTGACAGACAGAGATATACACAACAAGATCTCCAAATCATTAGTGTTTTGGGCAAGAAACCAGACTAAAAGATTATTAAATAAAATATCCACTTCTACCCTGCCCCAAAAATTGAGGCATAAACTGAGCAATCTTCTTCAAGAAGCTTTTCTACTGAAAAAAAAGCTCTGGTAAGTCTGGGATGGCCAATGTGGGTTCTGGCACTGTTCATAATTTGGTGTTAATGCTCCTTCTATCCAACTGTGATGGTTATCAGTACACAGTGTGGAATAACCCCACGCAGATAAAATATGGTCTTCAACAAATTACTCAAGACAATCACCAAATAAATTTATGTATCATGATTGTCCCATGCATATTTTCACCATCATTTGGTGTCAAATATCAACATAAATCAACATAAACAGAGTGGTATAAATATAATCACTGTTTAGAGAGCATTAGCGGTTATTTAACTACTACTTTGTATCTTAAGAAGCAGATAAAGAGAATTTATTTACCATCTGAAAATGTTTAACCAGTTTAAATTCTAAGAAATACTTAAACACTGAAAAATCATTAAGTGCTATGAGCTGCATTTCTCTTTGAGCTGTTGCTCTGCCTCCATGCTCATCTTCTTTAGACTTGTATTTGTTGTACAGGTATGAAAAAGTGCTATGCAGTTTAACCATAAGACTCTTGAAAAACAAGTCTGTAGGACATTGTTTCCCTCTGAAAGGTTCTCTTGTTTTCCTCCATTATATAAATACTGAATTAAAAAATGGAAGTCATGAAACACAGATCCTGTCATAAAAGTTTAACTGGACAGGTGAAAGCTTGGTTTAATATAAAATCTCTTCAAAAAAATTTCAGATTTGATTTGTCCAGTTTATATAAACTGTAGAAAATAAAAAGCTGCCTTTCCATAGTTTACTGGGTTTCAAATACAATTTCATGTTTTACGTTAGAAATTAAATATGTAAATTATCAAGGACAAAGTTAAACATGGAGCTTTGGTCTTTGGATGGCTTGATTTTTTGATGGATTGAGCATCATCATTTCCCTGATCTGTGAGCTTGCACGAATTCCTTATTGCAAAAATGGTGACCATATTTACTTTACAGGTGGCCAGTGCATTATGACCTGCTCACTGACTCTTGAATTTTGCTGTCCCTAAAGGCAGGGGGAGAAAGAAGCATCCTACACTATCAGTTCATTCCACTGGGTACTCTATAAACTGCATTTTGCCATTTCTCTGCTTCCTATTATCCATGCAGATGACTTGATTGTATGGTGGTTGCAACCTATGTATGTACCTGATTTAACGTGTATTGCAGATCAACAGAAGACAATTTGCAGAGCTATCTAAGGGATGCTGAGGATCTGACATCCAAAATCACACAAATGCCAGGGTTTTTCAGGCTTCAGACTAACTACTGCCTGGCACCAGGTCTGACTTGTGCTACAGAGTGCTAGCTGTGGTCCCATTGTTCAGCTGTGGGAATAAACAAGTTCATTAGTCCTAAACCAGCTCCATGATGCAAACCAAAGCATAGGAAAAAAAGTAGGACTGTCATATTCACTTCCAAAGCACAGTTCTGGTTCAGTTGAACTCTAAAGGGGATACATGATGTCTCAGAAAAACGATCTGCCTACTATCTTCTACTCTCCAGTAGAAGGTAGTAGCTTAGGGGAAGGGTGTAAGGAGAAGGATGAGTATGTGGTAATTCTTACAGAATGTTGATGTCCATAGACAACACAGATTCACTGAAATGGTAAATCCTGAGTCAAGATTATGGAGAGGTCCCAAGGTCCCAGATCCCAAGACTGCTTTTCCACAACTTTTCTTGGAACTGTTATTAAATCCATCCTAGCAGCAACTCTGATAATATATAAACACTCCAAATGTGCCCATTTGTAGAGCTTTAGAACTTTCACTTTCACTTTTTTTCTTTCACATCAGTGTCCTCAGACATTTCCAATGGTGCAGCCAAAGTGTCTCACATTGGATCTCTAGAAGGAAGCAGATCCAGGACCTACTGGTCATGTAGCTCCACTGTGCTAACAGAACAATATTTGGACCAGAATGTGCTGGAATGATGACTGTGGTCTCCAAGTCAGGCATGCCTCATCTCTTCCAAACAACATTCTTGTACAGATTAGAGGATAATCTGACAGGCAGGCCCAGCCAATTAAAACAGTAGTTGAAATAGCTGAGAGTGTTTTATTTGGTAGAAACGGATTGTTCTGCTTCATTTTTTAATGAACAATCAGGGTCAATCATAATAGTTTGATTAATATAAGAAGTAATTTTTCCATTAAGATAGTTTCCTATCTTGTGTTTCTACAAACAGAAATAGAAAAGACAGACAGAAAAAAAAGATTCCTTTGGGCCCTTGGTGGGACACTATAAACATCAGTCAGAGAATAAAATCCTGAAATGATGGTAAAATCATGAAAAGCAAAACAGTTCCCCTTTTGGCTAGAGGTAGGCAAAAGTATTTCACATGCAAGGAAGGGGGAAACCTCAGGAAGCCCAGACTCATTAAAGGATTGAGGTTCTTTTTCCTGAGTCTCAGAAACATTTAGGAAAACAACATTAAACAAAAAGCAAACTAAAACTTCCCCTGCAAGTTCTATAACCTTATTGAGCCTCTTGCAAAAAGCCAGGACTTACTTTCATTCCACTTGCTTTTGACCAACCCAGTACTATAAAGAAAAAAAAAGCAAGAAAAAAGAACCTAGTCCAACAGCAAAATTTCAGTGAGGAAAGTAAATGTATTTTAAACAACCAGCACACATCACTAATTGACAGCTGCCTAGTGATTTACAGGAGACAGCTTGTTAGCACTGGTACGGGGCCAAGTGGTGCCCACCTCATGGACAGAATCTCAGCTGGCACTTGGGCATGGAGAGCTCAGACTTTTCTTCCTAGAATCACCAGTTTAGGAAAACATTGGTGTTCATCAATGTACTTAGGCCATATGTTTCATTTTAAGCATGTGCTTTCCTCAAAAGACATGCATGTGAACATGTGCTAGGGATTTAAACGTGCTAGAGTTATTTATGGAATTGCTCCTTCCAGGAATGGCATACATCTGAAGGCAATATGGGAAGCATTGACTGCCAAGATGAAGACCGTGTCTTTTCTGTGGGTGAGTTGTGGATTTGAGTTCTCAGACCAGCTAATTTGGCACCTTGGAGAAGGAATTTAAAGATGACAACTGTTTCCTGGAGATAACATGTGTGAGTAAAAATACATTGTGCTCAGTCAAGGGTTGGAATGGTGCACTCAGTAGTTCTGACAAGGAATGCAAAGATTATTTTGTGTAGTTTAGTCTGAAGTGAGAGTGGATGAGGGGAACCACCGTGTGTGTTGAATTCAGTAATTAAGTACCTTTAAACATTTTCCTTTTGTTAAGCACGTGTTAGGTTTACCAGTACCACATGAATGCAGGGGTAAGTTAGGTTAGTCAGGGATGCCACTCCCAAATAGAGGAAATGCCTTTCTGTGCCTTACATTAATTAATAAAATTAAATACACATTAAAGCCTGTCTTCTGGGAACTTATATTTCATGTTGTGAAAAGCGTTGCGGACTTTTTCCATTGATCCTGTCTGATTTCATGATAGCAAGAATAAAAAAATGTATTGAAATGCAAGTAGGAAGGCTCCTTTTCTTTTACAGTCCCATTGTTATAAAGGAGTTTTTGCAATTTAGCTATTAAAAGGATTAATCACAGGAGTACTGAAAATACACTCATGAACCACTTTCTGCTTTTGTCAGTGAGCTGGAGTGGCTGGTCTGGACCATGTTACATGCAATGAAATGAGGTCACACGTCTGGCCAGCTGGGAACCCTCCTTGCTTCTTCCTCACTACTCATATTATAGAATTTGTGGGAAATACCACAGCTGCATGAATTGCCTGCTCCACAGGACACTATTCAACATGCATGACTCCCTCCAGTTAAGGATTTAGTTCAAATTAGGTCCAAGATTCCGGTAAATTCCTCTTTAGAACAATTGGAAGAGACTTTATTTTGATTTTTGCTTGCAGAAACTGCTGCTTCTGCCATTTTTTCATTGTTTGTTGAGTCAAGAGTTCTCACAGCTGGAATGCTCCAAGGCCATGTAGCCATCTGCTCTAGGATTTTCCCTCCATGCCTCTCTCCTTCTGCCCCTTTGTTTCAGCTTATTCCAAAGCCTATTGCTATCTTTTCAAGATGACCAAAGGTCAAAAGTTCAAACACTGACAAATTATAGTGTATTGCAGAAAAGCTGGATGAGGAGTGCAACCAAATGTCTTGACACCTTTATTTCCATCTGTTTTCCCTGTGTAATAAACACAGACAAGTTTATTAATATTCTAATTGCTACTCAAAGACCACAATTCCATGCTCTGACTGAATTAACACTGAGATTTTGGATGTGAGAACCATATTTTATTTGTATAAACAACAAGAATGTATCATTGTGCAATCATTTTGTTGATATCTTATTAGGATACTTGAGCTCTTTTTCCATGCTCAGAATGGCTTAATAGGATTATCTTATTGTGAAAGAAACATTTATCCTCAAGTTCAAGAGGTGTTTATTAAAGACTCATGTACTACACCACAGAATGACCTTTACCTTAGGATGCGTGTGCCCAGTGTCAAAGATAGTTTGTACTGAAAATATAATCAGATTTGCCTCCATTTAATAAAAGAGGCTTTACTGGACACAACAGAACAAACAGCTTTCCCAGTTAGCTGTGCTTCTTAGATTATGCTTGAGAGAGCTGCATCATGTTTGAGATTTTTGTAGTAATACAATAAATGCTTTTTTATAAGATAATAAAGTAGAAGTAATCTTATTCTTTTAAACCAGAATTGTTGCATAGCATAGCAATTTGAATCTGGCAGGCAGAAAAGAAACCACATTAATAAATTGTACTACGAAAGAATACTTTGTGATTTACTAATGTATTTCATTTGAGGATCCCAACACACTTTATAAACTTGCATTACCTTTTGTAGAATGTTTGTGGGTATTTGAAGCCTTTTTCGTTCACATAAAAAAATGAGAAAGAGAGAAAGAAAGATAGATTAGATAGATAAACAGACAGACAGATGAACCAGCCTAGCTAGGGATATGCATCTTCTGCAATCTGTGAATGTGTGATTATTCAGTGTGAAAAAAATCCAAAATGTGGTCCCTGCTCCTCTGCTCTAAACAAAATTTAGGTATTATTTTCCATATTGAGTGATCACAAGCAACTTGGAAAACAGACTGATTAAACTTACATTAAGTAGAGAAAAAATTCTACATTTTATCACCATGATCATGTGCTCTTGCAGTATTTTAAAACTATGAAGATAACTGAATTTCTAATAATACCCAGCAGCACGTGGCAGCATCATTGTGTTGACAATTTTTAAACCAAGACTTTGTGATAGGTTTCCAGTCTCTGAATCAAAAACTACGTGCATAAATAGATTTTCTGCTGGTTCAAAAATGCTTATTGTGAAGTGTAACAGTTGAGACAGTGTAGCAAAATGGGACGGGGAGCTCAAACTCTTCAGGCTGCCTCTGCTGTCTATAAACTGCTCCTGTAAATATAATGATGTTGCTGCTCTCCCCCCATGTGTTTTTTGCAGATAATAATCAAGGAGACAGCAAACTAATTAAAAAGTCTTTTCAGCCTACTGTGTTTCCTGTTGCCCAATATCCTTCTTAAGGCTAGTACTTAATTAACCATGAACTGATGCTGCATTATTTGTCTTTTTGGTAACATCTGATAAGATCTGAATAGCCTTCCCAGCAACTCAAATTTTTGCTGTCAGGACACTGAGTGAGAGCTAAAAACTCCAAACATCATTATATGTTTAAATTCTACAAACACAAAAGGACACTTCAGTAGGTTTGGTAAAAATTTCATGTAACCAGTCACATATTTTTATAACAAAAGCAGTCAATCTGGCTGCTGAGCAAATTACAACTGTCCTAGTGACTACTGGATGCTATGGAATTAGTCAGGAATAATGCCAAGCTACTTCCAAGTGTATTGCTCATCACTTTAATCAGGGAGTTTACAATGTCTCTCCATTGCTGTATATATTTGAATTTTTAATCTATATCTGCAGAAGTATGACAGTATGTCTAACAGAAGACAGACTGTGTACACCCCTGCTGAAGCACCACACACTCTCCTTTAGCAGACAACACAACAACAGAGATACCTGGGGTTTCTACATGGCATAATTGACAGTTGTGATGCCAGATTATAAACCCAGCTTCGATTTCACATATAGACAGTTCTATGAAGAGTTCTAGAAAGAACCTGTAGGAAGTCCAAGCATCAGATCAAGGTCTGCAACACGTTAGGTGGCTTCTCCCAAAGATTCTTAATGGAAATTTGCAAAGAGCATGATCCACAGTTATACTACATCCTTAAGACTGCTGCATGCACAGCTTGCTTTCACGGAGAAGTTGTCTTCCATGTAATTACAGCCAACAGGAGAACTATTATTCTCCAATTTACTTGCTTTATGTGTGTGTGTGGCATTGCCCATTTTCTTAAGTCATCATGTCCCATCATGAAGAGACCATCTGTGTTTAGGTACACAGTGTATTTCATGGGAGCTATTTCTGTCACCCTGCACAAAGAAGGTGCCATGGCTCTGCTTCCCAGAGTCCATCTGTCTCTCCCAGGAGCAAGAAATAACTTCACTTGTAACTTGCATTTTAAAAACAGGTGTAGAGTCGTAAAGGAAACAAACTGAAAGAAGGGAAAAAATGGAAGGAAAAATGTTGGTCTAGGGAGTGGGGGCCAGAGGCAAGGAGACAGCAGGGAAGGCACAGAGGTTGTCTTTGTCTGATAAAAGTTGTAAAGGTCAGCTTATTCCAGTTTCTGTACCCACTGTTGCCAAACTGTGGAATAAATGTATAACGCCTTCAGAACTTCTTCATTCAACTAAACAAATACTAGATGAGAGAATCTCTTGTATTTGGTTTTCAGCTGCTGCCTGGTGTCCTCATATTATCTTATGATGCTATATGGTATCCAGATACTTGACACATTACTCAAGTAGACCTCCAGGCTCATGTGCTATTGTCTCACACAGTGTCCATGAGACAGATGGTTTGACCCAACTGAATTACTTTTAAAAGTATTCATCACTACAGTTATTTTTTAAACACAGAGAAGTCATAAAGTCATAATTCAATGATTCAATCTATTTTCCAGTGACTTGGAAAGTCCACATTAGGATGTATCATTTGATGGCAAGCTCTACTTATGTCTATGTGTACTAAGACAAAACTGGGTAAGACATATGTATAACTGGACTAACAGGAAGGTTTCCTCCACAGCTCCCTAACATCCTGCTCATCCATAAACTGAATTTGGAGCCTGGCCAGTGACTCTCATCTTGAGTGCAAACCTCAATTTACTTCCTATAGGGAGTTTACGGCTTACAATAGGGCACAATAAGCTTCCCATCCTCGTACTGACATGAAAACATGAATGGAGCACTCACCAGATACTGGTCTTGGTTTTAGGAACTGTGTCCTGAACAATGTTCA
>VYZT01036758.1:0-42679 GCA_013400735.1 Pomatostomus ruficeps
CAGCCACTCACTCACTCCCCCACTGCTGGGACTGGAGAGAGGATCAGAAGGGTAAAAGGTAGAAAACTTGTGGGTTGAGATAAAGTCAGTTCAGCAGGAAAAGCAAAAGCCATGCACATAATCAAAGCAAAACAAGGAATTAATTCACTGCTTCCCAAAGACCGACAGATATTCAGGCATCTCCAGGAGAGCAGGGCCCTATCACATGGAAGGGTGACTTGGGAAGACAAATGCCACCACTACAAACATCCCCACACCCCCACTTCCTCCCTCTTCCTCATCCGCTTTATGTACTGAGCATGATATTGTATGGTCTGGAATATCTCTCTGGTCAGTCTGGATCACCTGTCCTGTCTGTGTCTCCTCCCAACTTCCCATGTACATAAACAGATGATAGTTCCAAGGTTTCAGCCTACATTTGGTTGTTAAAATCATGTTTTACTCCTTGATAACTGACAAAGGCATTGTTTGTGAGTTTTGAATAATTATTTGCACATTACTGAAAGTTAATCTTTCACCTACTGCTATATTATCCTAAATTGATAAAAGCTTGTGATTATTTCTTCATTTATTCCTTGATTTTTTTTTAAAAGTCAAATTATTTCCATATCTTTATGGAAAATTCCTCTATAGCAGTGGGTGGAAGGAATGAAGCTGGTTAAGTAATTCTGAATTCATTTTAGAAAACTTCTCTTTTGCTACATAAAAGCATATTTATGTTTTTAATTTTAAAATAAAGAGGTTATAAATTGCTGGTCAATTTTACAATGTTCTGTCACCTCACATTAATGCAAATATAGAAGATATATTTCATAAAATAAATACATGGAGCAAGGATTCATGTGGCATGCTGATAGTCTCTCTTTTAACAGTACCTAGCACAACATATCTCTAACCTAGCTGATGTCTCTCAGCTCTACAACAATATAAATGTTAATAAATTCTGTCAGTTAAAACTTGATGTTCAGAGAAGAATCACTAAACAGGTACTTACATAAGCATTATCAGAGAGTTGTATCTATTTTATATAACTGATCAGTCATTAAGCACAATAGGGAAAAGACCAATACACAGGGGACTTGCATGGCATTTGGTTTTTTATATGTAGACTAGCAGCTTGGGTAATATTCAGAAGAGACACAAAGATTATAATAATCAGGTTTGCTTTTTCAGTGCTGCCACCATTACTGGGTTAGCTGCACATCAGATCCCTCCTCGGTCTCTCCCTGTCTCACGTAGGCCCTCCTGAATGGCAGATGAGCTGCTCTATTGCCCCCGAGGTTAAATCCTGCAGCTCTCTGACTCACAGCCTTGTGCCCAGCTGCAGAGGACTACCCAGCCAGCTGTGCCTCCACAGAAAACTGTGCTGAATTTAGTGTTTGAATGGGACTCTTTTTTGGTTCAACTTCCATTAGTAGATGCAATGACTCAGAACAGCTTTTTCAACACAAAACTGCAGCATTAAGACCATATGACAATAAAAAATGTCCTGAAACTAGAAGCAAATGAGTAAAGGTTATGTGATCTAAAACTTAAGTAGGTCTAACTCATGTCAGACACCATCTCTAGAGGATAGAAAGTGTAACTGTTCCTCTTCTCTCTCTTCCCTTTCAGAGCTGAAGATTTTTCAGATGTGTAAAACCCCTCAGAGCAACTGAGCTCCTAGTTATTTCTCAGCAAGATACTCCAACAAGGGACACATGAAAACTATTGAAAAATAGTATTTTGTCTACATTCTCTCCATCTTAAAATCTATTTAAATCTGAAAATTTGATACATGGTCTCTCAACCAATGCCCAAGAGCATCAATCTGAGTCAGCTCAAAAATCTGAAAAAAAAGAATTTTAAAAATCCTACAAAACAAAATTAGACATAGCCTTTTAATCAGTAGGTTAAAAAAAATACCCTAATCTTAGCATGATCAAAAGTCAAGAGGATAAAAGGTTTTGTTAGGTTCAGACACATGGCCATTGTTTCAAATATAAATTATCAAGGAATATGAACCCATACTTCTTCAGTTACAAGATTTCTGTTTAATCATGTATTGTGCATGGAGGTAAACCCACAAAACATAGAATTCAGCGTTTGGGAGCACTGCCTCATTCTGCATGATTTCTAGAAGTGAGGAATGCAGCCTTCTGCAAAGGTCCTAGAAATGCACTGCGGCTGGCAAAGCTGGGAACAAGACATGCATCTCTGAGTTATTCTTCATGGTTCTAAACAGCGTAATTCCAGAATGATTGCTGCAGGTTCTCTCTTGTTAAGAGGAAGGGAACCCTGATGTATCATTTATGCAATAGCCATGAGGCCGCCTTCACCTTACCACTCCCCAAAGAGTACAAGAAAAACACAATGGATCATAATTTATTTAATAGTGGACCACATTGACTTTTAAACTATTAGACTGCTCAAAGATCATTTATAAGGGAAGGCAGCAAACCCATTATTCATATCTGCATGTAGTGGTTTGGTACACCCAGTATCCTTTTTTGCAAAAGGTGACTAGCATATAAAAATTGTGAATTGCTGCCCAAAAGGCAGACTCTTCCATAATTGATCATTAATATGTTTCTTGTATCTTCTTTTGAACAGCTAGTATTGGCTGCTGTCAGGGACAGAATAATCTATTAGGCAAATTCGTACCGATCCAGAGTAATGTGGTGATTCCTAAATGTTGTTTTTGCTAAACTGAAAACAGAATATTAAGTATTTATTTAAAGATAAAGGAAAACAGCTTTTAATGATATCCTATGGAGTTCACAGATGAACATGTTTGCTATTGTTGTTATTGCTCCTTTGTGGATGCTCCTGATGCTGATTGTAAGATCTAGTAATTTTTCATCCCCTGCCCTTGGCTGTACCTCTTCTGTTATTTCAAACAAAAACTGCAAAGCACTGACCCTCCAGAAACAGAATGTCATTTGGGATGACAAATTCTGTCATTGTATTGTTGTAAATACACAGTTTAAAGGAGTTAAAATAGGTATGCAAATTGCAATGATAGTATTCCTAAACGTGCCTACAGGAACATCAGGTAGGTGCAATCAAGGAAGAAAAATGTTTCTGTTTTAGGGATAGCAACTTGAATTTAAAGACAGGGTTGCAGCTGAGGGATGCAGAATGTAAATTCACTTGTTAAACTGCTCATTTATATATATTTAAAAGCAGAGACTATAATTCAGAAAAGCACCATACATATTCTTAAGCACCTTTTTACTGGAAAAGAGGGAAGGCTTTTCACGACATGCCTTCCATGATTGACGGCAGTCAGTGAGAAGAGTCTGCTGCAGTGAGAAGAGTGTACTGGCAGAGCTGAGGTATCTGACTGAAGCAGCTATTCTGGCAGTTACTCACAGTATTAATATACATCCTTTCCACTGATATAACTAATTTTTTTCATAGGATGTGGCTTTACTAACTGTATAACTCACGTGCATCCAAGTCTCACTGCAATTGTACAGATATACCAGCAGCTTTGTCCTAACAAAGAGCTGTAAGAGGCCTTTTCTCAAATAGTTTGCTAGGTAAGGACACCTTCTAGAACTAGAAACAAAGAAATAAAAGCAGAGAAATATAAATGTGCTGTTATTTAATGCCAGCTGAATTCCAAGGATAAAAGAAAAGAAAATATACAGCAGGCTGCATTTCATTGGGGAAAATCCTTCAGTTGCCTGGCAGAGTTTTCCTACAGAACAATAAAATACATATCTGTTAAAACATGAATGGCCAAATTTGGGTGATTTACCAATGCCAGAATTCACAAACTCATTTTTTAACTGCCTGCTTCTCAAGTTAGTCCTTCTGTAGAGAAGTGGGCTCGATGCCAGCCCCGTTGTGTGCCCCAGGGCCCGGGCACATGTCAGTCACATGCCAGCCTGCACCCACCAGCAGACATGCTTCCCCCCGTGGCACAGGAAAACAGGAAATGTGCTCCTGGGACAAGACTGTTTGGAAACAAGCCTACAAAATTAGCAGTGTAGCCTGGCCTTGTTCCCAGTTTACACTTGAGGTCTCCTTAGTGAAATGCAGTAATGGAGCAGCTTGGGACAGTGGACAAGCAGTACTGGTGTGTCACACAGATGCAGAAGTTCATCTGTGACTTTTTAGGACTTGTATAATGCAGATCTTATTGTTTCCTTCTGGCTTAAACCTCCGTAAGGACCTGTGAGGCACAAAAAATATAGACTTTATTTAGAAAATAGCTCCCATTTCAGGAATAACAGTGACTTGGATGAAATCAGCCATAAATGCACATATGCAGTCACTATATTCTGCAGGTGGCTTCATATGAAGCATTAAAGAAATTATTAATTTAAAAATTCTTTGTAGTATCAACAATTTCAATGTATTCAATTTACATGAGTGCTGTTGTCAAAGGCAATTAATGCAATCTATTTTGGTTTTCTTTTAACTATGTCTTTATGAGATTATTTTTTGTATAATAAATAAAATATAGTTTGAATAAAATGTTATAATTTAATAATTTTCTGCATAGTCAATCAGTCTTGCAAGTTGTGATGGAAACATTGTCAGGTTTTAGTGTATTTTAATACTTCAGAAAGGTTTACAACTTTTTCTGACAAATACCCTGAGATTAACTCAGTTGGTTATAGCCTGGTGCTGAAAACACCAAGGTTGGGGGTTCAATCCTTGTGTGGGCCATTTGCTTAAGAGCTGGACTTGATGATCCTTGTGGGTCCCTTCCAACTCAGAATGTTCTGTGATTCTGTGAAATATTACTTTAACATCTTGAAGAGATGCAAAATAATAAAGAATGGAAAGAACTCATGGGCAAGAAAGACAACATTTCCAAGGAAGTTATGCACCTATAGTAGTAAAGAAAGCTGTAAAAGAATAGATTTTATAAACTAGAGTAATGTTTCCAACAGTAGAGTGCTGCAGTGCCTCCGGGGAGGCACCAAGTGTCCGTCCGTGGTTTCAGGGTCTGTCCGGGCTGCTCCAAGGCACGGGTAGGCTGGCGAAGTTCCTGTAGGGGTTCACCTCGTCCACTGATGGTACAGGCATGCCGAAGACAGAGAGACANGCACACATGATCACAGATTCACAGAATCCTTATGGTTGAGAGGGATCTCTGGAGATCATTCAGTCCAAGTGCCTGCCAAGGCAGGGTCACCTGGCACAGGTGACACAGGAAAGCATCCAGGTGTGTTTTCAATATCTCCAGAGAGGGACACTCCACATGGGCAGCACACCTACCTCCATGGGCAGCTCTGCCATCCTCAGTGTAAAGAAGTTCTTCCTCATGTTGAGTGATGGAACTTCTTGTGTTTTATTCTATGGCCATTACTTTTTCTCCTGTCTGTACCTGTAATGTCTATACAGACAGACAGACTAGGTATTATCTTTCCATTTCTATTCCTACAATGCAATAGAACCTTGCAGAGAAATTGGATGGTTGGATAGTGCCACCAAAAGACCTTCCTGAAACTGACCTGTCTGGATTTTGACACAGCCTGAATATTCTGAGACTGGAAAATAAGGACAAAAAGGCAATGTTTTGTAAAAAAAATAGTATTCAAAGAAGGTTCTTAATAAAAGATATGAATATTTGCTTCTGCTTTACTATTTCAATTCCCATATAATAAATTATATCAAATACAGAATCCACTGACCTTTTAAATCCAAGCATTTTAATAACTTCCTGTGAGACTGGATTAGAGATTACAATCACAAACATCCCTTGTGAAACCTTCCAACTTTGTTGACTCAGCGCCGCCTCTCAGAAAATCTGTTCTGCAATAATTTCTTAATTAGCTGTAGCCCCACATATCACCTACACCTTAATGGTGAAAAAGGCAAATGGGAGCATTCGCCCTACTATGGTAGGTGTACACTATGCTGGTGGATAGGCAAGTGAGCAAACAGTTTCATGCTTTTCCTTCACTCTACTTATAACAAATAGTGATGAGTCCAAGTTACTGCCCAAATACAGTGTCCTGTTGCAGTGTGCTCTGTCAGTTTTGGTCTATTTCATGGCCAGGCTCTGCTGTGTACCCTCCCCCCTGCCTCGGTATCAGTTGCCCACCCCACGGAGGGCTCTGTATTCTGTAATCCTACACAAAGCCCACCAAATTCAAACCCAGCACCCCTCCCCTATTGGATGTTGTACCCTCCCTCCGCCCCCTCGTGTCTGTATTTATGTATCTGTAACACATGGTGCCAGTGCTTCCCCGGCACAATCCAGTGCCGGATAAACCATCTGGGAACACCCCTTCACCTTTTCTCTCCTTCTTCGGCATGCCTGTACCATCAGTGGACGAGGTGAACCCCTATAGGAACTTCGCCAGTCCACCCATGCCTTGGAGCAGCCCGGACAGCCCCTGAAGCCACGGACGGATGCGCGGTGCCCCCCCAGAACGCACCGCAGCGGTGTCCCAATGCCTGTTTAAACACTAACAAAGGCAACTCAAGTACTAAAATCAGTTCCATTTTAGTTTTCTTTGTCAAAGTCATAATGACATCTGAGCCACCAGAACACCACTTTCTTTTTTCGTTTTGTTCTTTTATACAGCAACATAAGGTGTCATTCCCAGGAATATCAGACACCTGAAGGCCTGTGCAATGACAGAAGTAAATACTGGGACAGAGAAGTTGGTCTTTGGAAAGGATTTAGTGTACTGGAAAAACTTGTCATATCATTAGACCCTTGTGGGAGAAGTAAGAGTGGAAGAAAACTGGTAATGTGGAAGAGCTTTAGGAAGGAGGGCAATGTATAGTCTATCTTCTCCCTCATACTTGGGATTACATGGAAGACTGTGTATGAGATTTACTATAAAGATTAAAAAGAGTGTAGGTAGGTGGGATACCACAACTCTTCACTACAGTGAGATTAAATTATCACAGAGCAATGAGCTCAACAGTTCCTGTATTAAAAAAAAAAAAAAGGCAAAAACAAGCAAAGACTAAACAAGGAAATTTATTCCTCCTGATCTGATGGATCCATGGCTGATTTTACTCTAGTTTCTGTGGGCTCTGTATGACATTGGGAGATTTGAAAAAGACACAGAAGGTGTGTAAAGGAGAGTTACAACGTAGAAAGGACATAAATTATCTGGTTTCTCCACAGCACATCATCAAATAACAGCTATTTGGTGTTGGGGTCACTCATTGACATGCTGAGGAGCTCCAATATGCTTTCTCCCCACTTTTGTGCACGTCAAAACTTTTAAATGATCATAGATGTCATTATATTTTATTACATATTCTATGAAAAAAGAGGGCAGTGGATTTTACTGGAATACAGTACCTCTGGGAAAGTCATTCACAGAAGGTTTAATTCAAGCTCCCTCAGTTTCACAGCCATGAAAACCATTGCAAAGTGGATCCCTATCTTCTGCTGTTGCTTTCTCCCTCAGAAAGTACAGAAAGATCACAGCTGCCATAGCACTGCATCTTTATGGGAGAGGGTGGTATAAATGGCCTCACCACGGCACTCTCGCTGAAAATACCATCGAAAATGCAGAAACACCCCTCAAAAATTCAAAGCACGTCATTACCATTTTTATCAGTGAATTTTGAATGAAACACATGGTCTCGGCCCAGACATGCAATATCTAGAGTTTCTGTCTCTTTCTGGAGACCTAGATCTAATTTAGCACAGGCAAACGCATAACACAGGCTTTCGCTTTTATGTTCTAATGCTGTATTCACTCAGTTGTAAGAATCTGACAATAGCAATGTAGAAAAGCCATAAAGCATCTGGCTTCTCTGCAGTCTATCAGCAAACTATAAATGTCATAAGAATTGCTTAATACTAGGAAAAGGATGGATGCACAAAGTTCCCATTTTAGCAGCCTTTACCATCTTGAGGAAGTAATACTGGTAGAAGGGAAAAGTGAATATCAGCCTTCATCCAAATATGAAGGCAAGCTTGTATCAGCAAAATGCTCCCTTTAAAATATTTGGCGATTTTAGTCTAAAAGTTTCTTTTATTTTATCTTAAATACCAGTTAACAATATAAACCTAAACACAGAGATGTCTTAAGGGTCTTTTTCTGGTAGCAGAAAATTTAGGATTTGGTCATACAGGAAACTTTCTCAGTGCCAGTGTAGTTAATTATACTGATACAGTTAACTGTTAGCTCTTCTGGCCTAACTTTCCCGTGTCAGCAGAGTTACCTGGAATATGAGTATTTTAAACCTTTTCAAATAGCTTGAAAATTGCTTCCCAAGTGGCAAACTGAAGGAACTGGAGGCAGGCCTGTGCCCATAGAATAAACTAATTTTAAACTCTTGTCCTATTTATATGACTTTCTCATGTAGAAAAGCTCCTGGAACAAAAGTGCTTTAAAGTCTATTCCATAATACTTACTTCAGTATAATTATTCTTAAATGCTAAGAGTGTCCACATGAGGATTTTGTGGTTTGACCCTGGCCAGATGCCAGGCACCCACAAAAGCCTCTCACTCACTCCTCTGCAGCTGGACAGAGGACAAAAAATATAATGAAGGATCCATGAATTGAGATAAGGACTGGGAAAGAGATCACTCATAAAATAACATCATGGGCAAAACAGGCTCAACTTAGAGATACTAAGTGAATTTATTACTATCAAAATCAGAGCAGGATAATGAGAAGTAAAATGACCCCTTAAAAACAGCTTCCTCCCACCCAAACCTCTCCCTGCCTCCCACTGACAGCACAGGGAGGCAGGGATTGGGGCTTTTGGTCAGTTTATCACTTGTGGTTTCTCTCACTGCTCAAGGAGAGGAGTTCCCCTGCTGCACTGTGGGGTCCCTCCAATGGGAGACAGTTCTCCATGAACTTCTCTGATGTGGCTCCATCTCACTACCAACAGTCCTTCTAAAACTGCTGCAACATGAGTCCCTCCTACAGGCAAACAGTTCTCCCAAAACTGCTGTGGTGTGGGTCACTCTTCCATCAGGTGCAGTCCTTCAAGGACAGGTTGCTCCAGCCTGGGAGCAGGGCCCCCTCTGTCCACAAGTGTCCCACAGGACCACAGCCTCCTCCAGCCATCCACCTGCTCCAGCATGGGCACCTCCCCCACGGGCTGTAGGTGGATCTCTGCATCCCCTGCCGATCCCATGGGCTGCAGGGGCACAGCTGTCCCACCATGGGCTGCACCACGGGCTGCAGAGAAATCTCAGCTCTGGCACCTGGAGCACCTCCTCCCTCTCCTTCTCCACTGACCTTGGTGTCTGCAGAGTTGTTCTGCTCACATGTTCTCACCTACTGCTCTTTGGCAGGAATTAAAACTGTGCTACAAACTTTGTTTTGATTTTCTTCTTAACGATATTATCACAGAGGCATTACCACCATCTCTAATTGGCCCAGGCTTGGCCAGCAGCACGTCCATCCTCAGAGCCATCAGGGATTGGCTCTGCTGAACATGGTGAAAGCTTCTAGAAGCTTCTCACAGACGCCACCTCTGTGGCTCCCCCTCCCCCCACTACCAAGAACCAGGCTGTGCAAAACCAACACACCCAGAATAGCAATTTCAGTCAACATGCAAGTGCTTATATATGTGGACACTTGTAGATACTTCACCCTTTCACACATAATGAAGGCAGCAAGGTATTGTGGACTGTGGTTCCAAGGAGGAGACACTGACCAACTTCAATGAGGGCAAACCCTGATGGACAATGTGATGAAATTAATTAGGCTACCTAAAATGTCTTCATAGATCCAAGTTTTGGATGTATCAAGAAGGGACTGAATAAAGTAATGTAGTTTCTTTTCTAGTACTGGGAATTTCAAACCTTTGATACACCCCTCACAGACACTAAGAAGAAAACTGGGTAGTCATTGGGCAAGTGGCAAAGAATTGCTCTGGATTAGACACTGGCAAAGTAACAAAACAAATAGTCAATTTTCACTTTGGCAGAGCCTCTATGCTGAATCAGTGTTGGAAATATTCATCAATAAATCAGGAATTAAAGAACAGCAAGATGTAATCGTTCTTGTAATGCAAATAGCAATTAACAACAATATTTGCATTTGACACAAAGCTCTGAGGATAATAAAGGCTGGAAGTGCCTGTAAAGAATCCCACCAGCAGAAAAATGGGAAACACAGTGGCAGATAAAATCTGATCCCAAAACTATCATGATGCCTCAAGGGATTAACTGCATCAAACGTCGTTTATAGCTGTCTCAAAGAGGGGAATCACAGCACTCCTCACTGCCATCCACAGCCTGGCTCTCATCCCTGAGTCCTGCAGGGGCCCAGAGGCCACCCCGTCTCTGCTATGTGGGATTCCCATGGAAGGGCATGAGGAGCAAAAGCCTGGAGGGAGCAAGTTGGGCTTTCCCTGCTGCAGAGCAAGTGCATGGGCCACCCCTTTGTGTCTTTTAGCTACAGAGGAATATGGGTGCCACTGCTTCAGGCTCACTGATGAGAGTTAAGAAGAAATTTTCTTTTTAAATACATTATTCTATCAGGTGACTTTGATACCTTCTCCTGTATTAACTAGCGTCAGCCACTGCACTGACTCAGAGGGAAAAACTATGCCATTAATGCCACATTCCTCTGGTTAGGAGGATGACATGGAAATGTCCCAAGTCCTCAGGGACCAGCAAATTGCTGCCAAAAGTCATTCTCATTCCATCTGGTAGCAGCAATCCCAGACTTGTGCCATTTAGATTGAGAGACATGCAAGGGAAACAGTCAAAATCTTACAGGTTGGAAAAGGCTAAAGTGCATTTTCTCCTAATTAAAATCTGAGACAAATTAATAGTCTATAGTTCTTTTGGTGGTCCTTTGATGTGAGAAGGTTTATAGTTCTCTGAAGAGGGTTATAGTTTTAGAAAAGGAGTGCTCAGCACCTTTGAAAAATCCAGCCCCTGCATCCTCTGAGGTGGGAAACCTCCATCCCTCCATTACCTGCCACATCCCTACCTATATATTAAAATGTGAATCAACATTCTGGAAAGAGAAAAATGTCAAAGGGCTGACAGCATTAACAAATACCTTGAGCTTACAGTGAATAAAATGGTCAAAACACAAATACCCCCAGTTTTGGGGATTTTATCAGCATTTGACATCACTCCTGTGTGTACATCTGCATATGAACTGGAAAATTAAAAAAAAAAAATACACAGATATTCATTTATTGTCAAAATAACAAAACAAAGCCCCCCAAAAGGTTATAAATATTCTGAAAGCACATACCATCTATCAGAGAGCAGAGGGCCCCCCTTACTCTTCATTGCACTTCCCAATGCCTCTGTCTTTTCCCTGGCCTGAGCAAGCACGGGTTTCCCAGCGCTGCCGCTGCCCGTGGTGCCCCTGAGGGCATTGCCCCGTATCCCACTGACACTGCACGGGCAGAGCCACCGCGGGCAGTCCTGGCTGGCGGGCAGAGATCCCGGCGCTGCGTGGAAGGGAGCGGTGACCCGACACACCGCAACGCTGCCAGGCGAGGAGGGCACGGTGGCACAGTTCAGGACAGCTGAGAGGTAGGAGTGACGAACTTTGCCATGTTAGATAGTGCTGGTCTCCTCCACAGGCCCTGTATGAGAAAGCAGCAGGGTTTGGTCTAAAAAGGGAGACATTAAACACAGGACAAGTTGGATTTTAAGGACCACATGTTGAGAGGATTCAAAAGTATGAGAGAAATACTAGCAGCACAGCTAGGAAAGCTCAGGGATCTGGAATGGGGCAGAGGGGGGTGAAGCAGCTCGGGACTAATGTGGAGGAGGGAGGAAGAGAGTATAGAGGAAATAAGAGAGGATGAAAAAAGCTTTTGTCATAGTCCAAAGTCAGAATAATAGTGCTCTGAACGGAGACTGATGGTTTTTAACACAGTATTAAAATGAAGCATAAAGTTTGAAGAAAAATGCCAGAAAAAGCCATGAATTAAATGATGCCCATCTGTTTCTTCAAAGAATGCAGAAGAAGATGGATCCCCAACTGTTAATCATCATATATAAGATGATGGTGTTTGATTGAGTTCAGATTTTTAAAAAAACATATATATTTGACTTATGATAGAGGCAAGGAGGACTTACCTCTCAGCTATATTTTTAAAGCTATGTCTTAGGCGAACCTTTAACAGAGTTCTCTGACCAAAACTTTAGTTGAAATACAAATATTGACTATAGTTTAAGTGTTTTGAGTTCAGGAACTAAAAGCACTTCTGCTTCTTAGTAGTCCAACTTCTGTTAATTAATTTAGTGATTTCCCTAGCTTTATATGCCAGAACAATATCTAATGTAAATATGCAGTGAAAAAATATCCTTTTCTTGCAGAAAATGTTTTTCAGCATGCAGGAAAGAAAGGCTTCCGCAGAAGAACTCTGATGGTTCCCGTGGTTATTCCCCCAGCTGTGTGTTTCACCTTTTGCAGAGGTTACCTCTCTGGCAACAGAACAAGAAGGAAAGGAGGACATGAGTGCCTTGGCCAGCCCAGCTTGCATGGAGAGAGACAGGGAATCTCAGCTCCGACACTAGACTTTCCCCGCAGCAGCTGAAGCGTTGACATGCGATCTCTTCCACCAGCTCTGTTATGGCAATGTGATTTCCAGCAGAGAGAAAATTAAAGATAGTTGGGGAATATAAAATCCAGTTCTGGAGTTCATGGACATTTGTTCTTAGCACTTTTTCATTCATTCATTTGTAGGTGTTTTTTCATTTTAACTGTTTGGGGGGATTTTTATTAATAAAAAACCATTTACATTCTTGTCTGTATAGGCAAGAAACTTCTCTGCACAAGTCTTTTCTATAAACACATTTTGTTAAAGGAAAATATTTTATAAATTAAATTTAACCTTTGCCTTGCCAAGATAAAAGATGTTTTTAATGCATTACCATCTCAATAGAGATGAGGTGCACTTCATTTGGACTCATTTCATCCAGTCTGAGTAATTGTAAGCAAAGAATCTAACACCAGGCAATTGGTGGATACTAAATTACAATTTGTGTGTCTACAAAAGAATGGCAACATGGTTTAAAACACACCATTTCCCAGGGGATACTGTAGTAGAGTTCAGAAAGTAAATTGAATTATGGCAGCTAATGAGTTACAGTGCTTCAGCTCCAGTAATTTTCTCTGCATATTCTCCTGCAGGGAAGGACACATGTTCCTCCTCAACCCCTGTGTCTCTCCTCAATCCCTGGTAAAACCCCTGCACAGCTGAGCCAGGAGATGGCAGACAGACCAGGAGGGCACAGGACACTGCCAGATGGGCACCGAGAGGCTGAGCTCTGGCTCCTCAGCACTTTGCTGAATCACCAAAAAATCAGCACAGTGACAAGCCTAGTAATCTAGACTGTTTGGACTCAGCTACACGCATTGGGCAGAACCATTAGTCCAATTTCTACTAAGATGGTTATGCCGATTAGATTAAACTGGTTAACACATGGTTTACAGAGATTTAATGGAAACCTTTAGGAGGTGGGGGAAGAAGTGTTTTCTACCACGCTTGGCACAACAGGAGTGCCTGAAGGCAAACTGGGTAGTGCCAGAATGGAAATGTGACTCCCCTAGTAACAGTGAAAATAAGCAAGGGACCTACTGGATCTATACTGCTTGGAAATTCTGAATAAGCTGTCTTCCTCAAAAGGATGCTCTAGTTTTAGCCTGGATATGAGAATTTTTGGTTGAAGCATCTAGGTTCATGCTGCATGGAAAACCAGAGGACCCAATGATTCCTCTACCTTTAAAAATTGATATTTGTTCATAACTGAATTAGGAAAAAAAAGTGATCAGGAATTAACTTAAATATGCCTAGAAAGGCATTTTATTATTAACAAATTATTATTTATTTAACTAAATGTATATGCACTAGTGTGCTTACATATTTTTTTGAAAAATTGCAGATACAGAAGAAATTGCATTTATCACCTTACCACAGTATTTGTTCATTAAATCATCTCCACTATGAACCTGACCACAGTACAAACCCATATATGTAATACGTGCTATAACATGTGTTGGCAGAACATAGTTTTATACCTCAGTCTTAAAACTTTTAGCAATGTAGCCACGGGAGAGGTATAGAAATATTCCTCACATCCAGGACAGGAGCCTGGAGACCGGTGATGCCGGCACCTTTGCTTCTCCCCACCCGGAGTTCCCTTAGGAGAGTCGCTGTTTAAACAATTCAGGCAAATCCTTCCAAAAGGCAGTGAAGAGCTGAAGACCTGAGGAGAAGGGGGAAACTGCAGCTCCTTCCCCATTATCCTGCAGAGCAGGGACAGGGATGACACGCTTGGTCCCCACCGCCTCCGCCTTCCAGCAGCGCCAGAAGGAGGTGCAAGGGGGCATCTCGCAGCCTCCGAGGTGCCCGATGTCAGCAGCTTTCTGCTCTGATAAAGGTCAGCAGTGCTCACTGCCGGCCCGGCGCTGCGCCGCCAAGGTTCGCTACCCAGACTCCGCTCCAGGGAAAGGCAAGAGGCACTGCAGGGCACATATGCTTTTGTTTATTGAACTTTGCCTGCCCGTGACCCACTTGCTGCTGCCACTCAGACACGCTTGCTCATCCCAAAATACCAGCACGGTATTTTTCCTCTATCAGCCTCAATTTTAACAAGTGCATGCAATATTTAAAATTAATACATAAAATTAATGCATAAGATTCAGTTACATTTAGATCTACAAATGTCAATAATTTTTTTTTCCTGTGGCTATGCAGCTTTCTAGGGATAGGAATTAGGTGGGGTTTTTTCCAGTTTATGTTATTGTTCCACAATTTCCAGTTTGGCTTTAGGCTCTGGCAATCGCACACTCCAGCATAACATTGCCTAGAGACTATCAGAATTTCATCCCCTGATTAGAAAATGGGCTGAAAAACATTACTTAAGCTTAACTATGGAAATTCAAATTTCTCTGATACAGCGGAAATAAACAGGTAGAGACAGAGAAGGTGAGAGGAGAAAGGTGGGGAAAGAAAGGCTTCCCCCTTCAAGACCCTGAAATGAATATTTGGACATACTAGCCCCTTACAGCTTTATATGTGATATAATATTCATAACTCTTTTTATTACAGTAATCCTGTTTATTTGATCCATTTTCATATTATTTTCAGCCCCTACTGTACTGGAGAATTGTTGAAAGAAAAAAGGTCCATATAAACGGTTCAAGACCACCCCCTTGACACTATTGTAACCTGCTGATAACTGCTTTGATATGTCCCTCAATAAAAAAGGAGGAAGAATGTGCTAAAAAAACCTGTGGTACTGCTTTTAAAGTTCTATCTGCAAACTATCAGTTTACAGTGAGAAGGGGGAAACCCCAAATCTACAGTGATAAAAATCTGTTGTATTATTGTTATTATTATTAACCTTTCCACCTAAATCCTAAAATCATCTTTGTGGAACAGCAAAGATCTATCGTTTAATCTTAACTCCTTTAGTTGGTCTAGGTATAGTATTTAATTTCTGATAATATAGGACATCAGGTATGATAAACACAAGAGATATAACAGGGCAAGAGTATGAATAGTGGTTTAACACATGTGAACTGATATTAAAGGTAGTTTAGGTCAACTTTGCATTAAGCTAAATTATAGGATTAGAAAACGTCAGAGGTGCAAGACAGATGAAGCGGGACTTTCTTTAGGTAAAAAGAAGCAGCTTGGTTGGCAAGTAGCCAACAAAGACAATTTTTTGTCTTTCCTCATTTGAGGTAATATGGATTGATTATATCCAACTAATTTGTATAGATTGAAAAGTTCTGTTTATTGACCAAGATAACCAAAAATGATACCAATGTTCCATTTTCAACCTTTCCTTGAAATTTTCTTTCTGAACACAAGTTAAGTGAATATTCAAATGAGCAATTCCTTTCTTAGTTTTTTTGAAATAATCTTATTTTTGATCTTCAGTATCTCCCTCTGTTTTTTACCTTTGTTGTCTTTTGTTTTCACATTATCCTTACTGGTATTTATCCTTTTAGCACTGTTGTATATTAATTCTCCATATCAAACCTGTATTGCATTTCTCTTTATTTATCTACTGTGTTACATGATTTAATTGCTAAATAAAACTCCTTTCAATTGCAGTTATGAAAGCCTCTTTTGGTTTCTTGAACTCCTCTCATTTCCCACATAATGTCTCAGGGTCAACAGGAGAGGGAAGTAGAGACGACTGAAGTTGCATTTTTACATTGACATGGACAAAATAAACTGTCCTTACTGCAAAAAGGAAATTCCTCAGCATGACAGTCAGTCTCTGCTGCTCTCCAGTGACTCCTGTTTTGGGAAAGAGTAGGATGTACTCGAGCAGGGCAGGAGCAGAAGGGGATAGAAAATTCCCTTCAGGAACAGACACCACTTATAATCAGTCACAGCATTTTTAGCTATAAGTACAAAGCAACAATGAGAACTATACCCAAATTTTTAAAAAAGTAACTATTATTCAAAGTGCTGCTTTAAAAGGAAACTATAATCTAGCCTCTATATGGCATCTCCTAAGTGAGATTCACTGTAATTTTCAAATAGCTGAATTAAGTGAGAGGAATCATATAATACTGGCAAAATTCATCACACATGGACATACGGTTCAACTAAAAAAACACCAAAACCAAACAAAACAACAAGAAATCCACAAACACCTCAAAACAGTGAATAACTTTGAATTGAGTTATTATATCTGCTATCACCACCTGAATATGCTATTTCTTCCCTCCTCTGCTGTTGCCCGTTGTCACTGCTGGCATGGAATGGAAAGAGCTGGAGAAAGCAGAACTAAGACAGATAAAAGGGTCAGTTTGCTGAGACAAAAGATGATATCACGTCGAGACAAATTAGAGAGGTGCTGTGTCTAAATGTGTTGAAGCAGTAACTGCTATACAACAGCCATATCAGCAGGGCTGCTCTGAGCTTGCTGCTCACGCACTCTGCATGCAAAGCAGGGCCCGCAGCCAGCGCTGCCATTCAGGTCACACACAGCGGCAGCTCCCGGCAGCTCGTGAGACAGCTACCAGGCCACCTGCAGGCCATCCTGCTCCGGCACGGAAACAGCTGCACAAGAAGTCATTGGAAGTGACAGGTAGCCCGGCGCTGGAGGGCAGAGCCCCAGCCTGGCGCTGCGCAGCCGTATCTGCATCCCCTGTGTATCGCCAATGCCATCCCCAGCGCATTCCCAGCACATCTCCAGTGCACCCGCAGCACATCCCCAGTGAATCCCCAGCGCATCCCCAGCGCATTCCCAACGCATCTCCAGCGCACCCGCAGCACATCCCCAGTGAATCCCCAGCGCATTCCGAGCACATCCTCAGCACGTCCCCACAGCATGCCCAGCACGTCCTCCAGTGTCTTCCATCCCCACTTGCTCCCCGGCTGCGTCTCTGATCTGTACACCCTGTCCATCTGAGAGTCGAGGGGAAGAGAAGGAAAAAAAAATTTCTATTTAAAATCAGCTAGGGAAAATACAGGAGCTCTCAAGCATGCAGTGACTTCAGAAGGTCTCACAAAATTGCTGATCAGCTGAGCAACTTGAGAGATAAAGGGTAGTTAGCACCTGTGAAAGATCAAAAACTGCTCACAGGCAGGCTGTTAACCCTGATGGAGAGAAAACTGGATAGTTAGCGTTCCCAGAAGAGAAAGGTGCCATGGCTGCCTGGAGCATAATGGTCACAGAGGGGGAAAAAATACATATGGATAAATCAATCATGTATGGGTACATGGACAGATTGATCTATCTGTCTCACAGAACATTTGGCATCTCCCTTTCTTCAACAGCACGTGGTTATATATATCTTGCTAGGGCAATCCCCCTTGCAATTATATTTACAATTGCTTGCTGGAAAAGGGAGATCAACCTCATCCACAAGCAGAGCTAGGACACCTGCCTTGACATCACTTTTGCTCTGAGACACAAAGCCACCTTGGCTCTGGCGCCAAGCTCAAGCAGATCTGAATTCCCATTGCTGTGTCAAGTCCAACGTTGGTGGCACAACCTCCTGAAAACAGACCAGAGTTTTATGAACTAGTTCAGAGAGTACCTGTGATTTTTAGCAGCTGACATTACCAAACGAGCCTGAATTGCCTTCAGTACCAAAATTGCTTGGGCTAGAGTAAATTAAACTATAAGGTTGTGGCACAAAATTGCAAAAGCTACACCAGACTATCAGGATATTGCTCACGTGACATGGTTCTGCCCAACAAAAAGGATCTAGAGCTGAAATGTTCACCCAATTCAGTTATACTGTTACAATCTCACCCCTGTAGGAAAGATCAGCATCCCATTTTCTGTGCCATGCTGTGCTGCCAGTATAATGGGCAAGATAATGGTGCAGCAACAAGAACTGGAATGTATTCATCACTTTTCATCTAGGAAGGAGCTTTTCCAGTTTTAAAGTGATTGAAGACTGGAAGGCTGGAAGGTTTTTGGGTCCTTAGCAAAGGATGTTTTTTACATGAATGTAATCTAAAAGATGTAGAGAATTATTTTCTTTATCTGAAGACACCTAAGCCATCTAGAATTATTCACACATCCAGATGGATACTGGAAGTCCAAAAGATGCACAACAATTGTTGGTTTAGTGTAAAAGACCTCAAAAGAAACTGATTTGTGGATATGTAAGAGATTTTTAAGGGGTGAAGGAAAGAACATGTTTTATACTTCTCAATGACCCTGACATACAGATTGGATTCTCTCAAGGCCACAAAAGTAGATACAAGTGCTTGATCCCCTAAAAGGAAGGTGAGTTAATTGCCAGTATAGGCAGGATGCTTTGAGGCCCAGAGAACACTCAGTTGTCCTTGGAACACTCCATTACCCTTCTAAATGTTGTCATTATTTGGGGAGGGGAAAGAGAATTCAATCTGCAAACAAAGAAATGTTGGTTACATATTGTAATTACCTTGAAAACCACATTTGTTTCTAGACCTCTATGTTCTATCCATTGAAGAGCTGATGATGGAAAGTTCAGAAACAATGAAATAAATTTCTCAAAATTATTGATATATAGGCAGTGATCAGAATATTTTGAAAACAAATGTGTAGAGCATTAATTGCTTTTTTTCCCAAGTATTTTCTCTCAGTCTCTGTTCTTTTGTCTTATTCCATCAATCTTGAAACCATGATAATCAAATCTCTACTTTTAAAAACATTCTGTGTGAGGGAAACAATTTCCATGCACTTTAGATGAGTAGTTTTGACAATGGGGAATCCTCTGGCATTGAATTGACAGTGGAAGTGATACACCAGCACAGACCAAGGGTTAATGAGGAAAAGAAAAAGCAACCAAATCTAGGAAATAACAGAGTAACAATTTCAAAGGAGCAAGGTGAATTATTAGATCTCATCCCAATTCTTGGATTGCTAGGGTGGAATTATTAACATCCTGGGTGTTGTCAAAGCCTCTGGAGAAATTACCAACATGAAACACTAGTATGCAGTATATCTATATGCAGTATATGGATCTGTGGAGTGAAATATTTTGCTTCTATGGCAGATCTTCAAAACCAAACATTTTTTCCTTTACAAATGGTTTCAGGCTTATACAGTCACCTTGAATTGAGCAGATTCTGAGACTGCTTTTCAAATCATCTGCAATAACAATATAACTAGAGTCTCTGCTTTTCAACCTGTAGTAACCAGAATGTGAGACAAACAAGAGATCACTGGTCCATCGCAGATGTTCGCATTCAAAACCTAATTTAGGAAACAGATTCAGGGACCTTTCTCTTTGCCACTCCCACTAGGCTTAGAGTTGGTTTTCACTGAACGGAAGGAACTCTTTATATTCAGCTGTTACATATCAGCTCCCAGAGAACAGAAATGTCTCAGCCTTGGGGAGCTGGGCACATAATTCAGCATGTTGAATTTCATGATTAGAGTTGGATGCTCAAAAGTTATCGGTGAGCAAGCTCAGTGTTGTCATCCATCTCCCTCCTTCTAGGTTATCTCTGAGGTCTTTCCAAAATGAAGTCCTCTAAATTTCAACACATGTGATACAAAGATGTATCCTGTCATTTGAAATCATGCAAAATGATACTCTTGTAACATAAAATACACCACCATACAAGTCATGTTGCATTAATGAAATATCAATCACAAGGGCATAAAAGTACAATGGGTTGTAACTTCCACATGCTCTGTAAACCTGGAGATATCATGGGTTTCCTGTAGTTTCAAAACTGGTTTTATTCACTTTATTGTATTTTGTGACACAAGTAGGTACACAATCTGAAAAGACCTATTCATGAATGAAGTTGTACAAGGAGGTGGAGCCCGTAGGAGAGTATTTCAATAAATTACTTCACTATAGCGTTAATTTTATTTTTAGCAAGTTTTACTAAATATCTTAACTTAATAGCAGTACCAAACAGAGAATCTGGATTCAGACTTCGAGTTCTTAATTGCAGGCAAGTGTCATTGCCTTGATAATTTTGTTATCAGGTTTGAATGAATCATAAAATCTTAGAACCATAGAATATCCTCAGTTGGGAGGGACCCACAGGGATCATTAAAGTCCAACTCCTGATCTTGCACAAGCCAGTCCCAAGAGTCTCCCTGTGTGCCTGAGAACATTGTCCAAATGCTTCTTGAGCTCTGCCAGGCTGGTGCTGTGACCATTTCCCTGGGGAGCTCCTTGCACTGCCCAACCACCCTCTGGGTGAAGATTTTCCTAATATACAGCCTAAAGAATTTATACACATTAAGAAGATCCTTTCTTTAATCTGGAAAGTTTTCACATTAGTTTACACAAAAGTTTTATAATTTTCCTATATTGCAAAAACTGATATGATTTTCTCTTGCTAATGAGGTCCACAGGATTTTAATCAAAAACTCTTGGCAAAGATTACAAATAAGAAATCATTCTGGACAACATTTATGTTGTCAAGCTTACTAAGCAAATTCCACCTTAAAGACAGAATAACTTCTTTGGTTCTGTGAAGATACTTGTTCCCCTTTCAGTTGAGAAATTCTGGTAGTTAAAGACTGTCATCAGAATTTATTGGGATTCAAATACTGGGATAAATTAACCTCCATTTCCTTTAGTTCTCTTCTTTTTTAGAGGTATAGTTTGAATTTTCACTTAAAGTTGTTCTCACATATGGAACCTGTATTGATCTTAGCTAATACTTCAAGAAGCAAAAGAACTTGAAAAATAAATGTAAAGTCCTTCTACTGGATAAGTATGTGATTTATATTTTTCTGTCTCACATTTGTGTCAGTGGTGACTTTTCTATATAAGTGTACTTCAATTTTTAATCCTCTTTTGTTCTTTATTCTTCTCTTGTATCCTGAAATCATGTGTAGACAAGTTCCACAGGTAGTGATATAATTGTGTCATTCGTTTGTTCAATTTCACTTTATCCCTATCAATTTGGTTGATAGACACTTTTTAACTTTCTTCTTATGTAAGAAAGGCTAAACAGCAGTACTCAATTTACTTTATATCATGGTTGAGATGCCATTGAGATTAACAGGAACAATTCATATGCTTTTGGAAGTATTTTATCTCAGTCTCCAGGGATTTGTTTAAACAACACAACATTCTGTTCCAGTTAGTAACCACAAAAATGAAAAATTTAGATTTAAGTGACAGTTAAGATTTTGCATAATTTTCTTTTTCCAGAGTTATGAGAGGGATTTGTCAGAAAAATAAGACAAAGGTGTGGGGGGTCTTACAGGTAATCACAGCATTACAGACATACGTTCATACTTAAGACAGCTATGTTTTGATATAACCTTGGGTATCAAAATTCTCAGCTCAGACAAAAGGAAAAACAGCCAATTCCAATAATCTCTTGAAACAAACTGTCTAATACGGAAAGATTAGCTTCTTTTATTTCTGAAAAACTTCTAGCTAAAAAAGGACAGTGTAAATGACAAAATATTATTCTCAGTTGAAACATCTGGTTCCTACCTATTCTTGCCAATGACCCGACCCATTCTGTTATCAAGGTCTTCTTGTTAATTAAAGATTAAAAATAGTTTTGTAAGAATGAAATTATTTAAACAAAGTTTACTAATGGAGGCTTCCTTATCAATGTTGTCACTTAAAAATATCAGAGGGTAAAAATGAAAATTGTATGTTAAAAGCCTTCTGTTCATGAGACAGAGAATTTTTTTTGCAATGGAGAATTAATGTTTTTACACTTTATAGAAGTAATGTATTTGTTTAAAATCGGCTAAGTGTAAGGATTTATTATACTCATTTCTTTGTTTTCAGTGCTCAGTTGTCATAAAGAATCATAACATAATCACTCAACAATTTCATGTGGTTTCAATTAAAAAAAATTATTGTCCATTTTTATAATTTACTGAAGATTTGAAAAATAGAAATACAAAACAGCAAAACCTAACACCACTTCTCTTTTAGCAAGCATACAAAGTAGTGTCAATAGGAAAGGGGGGCATTCTTGCTACTTTGAATTCAAGGGTAAATTCCATGTCTTCAAAAGAGCCACAGTTTCACCAAGGAGTCCTGCAGTGGTGGGCTCCACTGCAGCAGTTTGTGCATACATTTCCCCTTCTCCATAGTTTCCCTGTGCGTATGGTTCTCTCAGTATCATGGTGGCCTCCACCAACCAGTCCAGGTTTCACCCTCTGATTACTTCTTCCCTGTCCGCAGGCTCAACAGCTCCCATCCTGACTGCAAAATTCTGCCCTCAGCCAGCACCTGGCGCACACCTCCCATCCAACCCCTCACCTGGGTGAGATCTCGATGAATGCATAAAACTTTATAAAGCACATGCATATTACTATAACAGTATAACATTATATAAGACACTTATTGCAGGATCAAAGTTACAGTTACCTGTTATGAAATAATAATTATAATTACAGGGAGCTAACCTAAAATGTGCTATATTCAGTCAGCTAAGGAGCCTGTCACAGAGCACTGGATTTCTTGTGCTTTGTCCATTTTGTTAGTGCTGAGTTTCTCCAGTTTGAATAGCACTGAGGCTACTGTTGGTCCTTGGCCATTTTGCTTGCTCGCTCACTTGCTCTTTTTGCCAGTCCCTGCCCTGTGGTTTCTCAGCCTACTCTTCCCTTCCTCTCATAAACCCTGTTGACCTCTTCTCTGTTTTGCTAACACCACAAAATAAGTTCTACTAATTTGGAAAAGAATTAAGTTTCATTCATAATGCTGAGATGACTCCAGTGGGATACAGACAATGGTGTGAAAAGGGACAGGGTTTAGCCTTTTGCCATTATAATTCAGAATCAAAAAAACCACAAATATCATCTGCCATGCTATAACAGCTGTTTTCTGCCTTTTTTCCCAGCTATCCTTATTGTTTGAAGATTTAGAGGGAAACCCCAGAACACATTATTGCTGGAAAAACCCCCGAGGCCTTGTGTAATGGTGAGCTCCCACAGGCAGGCTCCTGCAGCCCCCTCAAAAGTTTCAGCATATGATACCAGGCATTGCACATTGTTAACTTCCCAGGTAGAGCTCTTGCTTCAAGCATTCTGATGCTACTTTTCCTACTATTGAATCTTCCTTTGCTATATTTTCTTTTTCCAAGAAGAAAACCTGTTTTTTTCTTCTGCAAAAATGGATGATAGTTCTCCTTCTGCTCCTCCTGTTCTGGAGATAACTTTGTTCTTATACCTGTTACTATTTTATCTGGCTCACTGTTGTTACCAGAGACTAATTTGATGGAGTTAAGCTTATGTGAAGCTTTTTCCATTTGCTCTTATTCCATTGCGTGGTTCACTACTATTCCCCTTCACGCTGTAAATGTGAAAAAGTGTTCTTCGTATTTCACTTAACCATACTAGTAAACTTTTCTTTTTCTTGCAAGTCAGCAGAGAAAAAAAGGAAGATTATAAACTAATTAGTATCTGGCCACAGATTCACAAAGCTTGACTCTTCAGGCTCTCTGTCTGGTCTGGTTGAGGGATTCAGAAATTTTTGGCAAGACTGGGACAGATGGATATTTGCAATACAGTTACTTTGCTTCTCCCTTCAAGGTAACCTAATTCATTAGACTTGTCACAGTTTAAATATTAGATCTTTGTTAACCTCATTTGGCTGAAATGGGTAGAGTTTCACAAATAGCTCTACCAGCAGATTGGAAATTGCAGTCTCCAAAAGAGTGGCAGTGATAAGTGCTTGAGAAGAAGCTAAAGATCAAGAACTTCTTTAAGGCAACATAGCTGCAGCTAAGGAAAATACACATGTCCATAGACAAATATAAATATATATCATAAAACACAAGCTACATTAAAATGGATAAATAGGGATCATTCCTAGACATTTAAGATATTACATTCTCCTCTACACTGGAAAATTTTTATTCTGTGTGTGCATGTTTGAATATAAAGTGATTAGGCAAACAATTTGACCCATGTGGTTATAATATGATAACCATTTGGCTGGGAGCCCATCTGGTTGCTTGATTTCTCTTACATTTTGTAAAGTAAGATAACAAAATTCCCAACCTCTTGAAGGTATATGCCTTTTGATTAATTGTAATAATCATCTATTTATTTTCTTATCAGGGGCCAGCACCCAAACTCTGATCTAGTTTTCAAATACTTACTAATAATGGCAAATAAAGGTGTGGTTTATTCTGGCAGAACTTTAATGGATAATAGAAGATTAGGTAAATAAGGTCCCATTACTGCCAGGTAGACAAAAAGCTTTATCACTAAAAGAAATTAAAGTATTTGTTAAAAGAAATAATATTCCAAGTGAACTTCTGACAGATTCTGTTTCAACATAACAAAAATGAAGCATGGGTTAATATTTCAACATATATTATACAAAGGGTCACAAGAATTTTCTATCAGAAAAGCCACATCGTATCCAGACAAATATGCCAAAAGACAAAGCTTTGGAATTATTAGAGAACTGGGTTAATGACTAGTGAAATACCTGAACTTTAATCAAGGAGATGGACTGAAATCAGGCTCTGAAAAGTTGTGTATGAATATCTGAATTACTTACTAAAATTCGGACTATGCAGGTACCTATAGCCAAATATCAAAGCATATGGAAAGAGTCTGAAAATGACTAGCATACCCTGAGCTGCTGATTGCAATCAAATTCTGTATAACCTTTTAAAAGCAAACACTTATCAAAATTCAGTTCATGTTCTGGCACTATCTAATGTTTCTGTCTTTTTAGATTAATATAACCTGAAGGCAACCACTCTGCTCCAAGAAAAGGATCCAGGCTGAGGTGCAGCTGATTTCACCGGTAATATACTCAGCATTTACAGAACAACTTGGGAAAAATGTTTATTGTCATTTTTATGCCAAGATCTCAGACTGCGTGCTGCCTGCTTTCCTCCTGTTTGGCTTTTCCTAAACCTTAGCAGCGATGCTCTCATTTCCCTCAAAATCCCCATCTACTATAGGCTCACTTTTTTACTCACCTTTGAGGCTGGCTTCTGATCCTTTCTTATTCTGTTTGAGTCAGAGTCTGGCAGCTTTTGACACTCACTATTACATCCTAATTAAAACTGACTCTATTGATTCAGCTCAGTCCTTCAAGTTCTTTCTAATCAAAGACCTAACAGCCCAAACCAGGCTTTATAGCAGCATGTTAACCTACAACCATGCCTAGGAAGGGGGGCTGCCCAAAAGAACAATGCAGAACTACATCTGTAGAACAGTTATTGTCCACACAGGGCCATCTGTTGCCTACAAAGAAAACCTGAAGGTTTTTGTGGTGAAATTGTAGCTTTTCATGGTCAGCTCTGCTTTTTCCAGATCTGTTGGATCCAAAAGTCTATGGCTATCTAAATAAGCAGTGTCAAGCAACACAGATAAAATAATGTATTTTACATAAAATTGTATTTTTTATTCACTTGAATAATTTCCTTGTCAAATTAGAAAACACAAAGGAATGGACTGGGAAGTCCAGCTGACTTGTGTGTTCAAATTGAAGAAAACAGATAATATGAAACTGTCACTATCACAGTAAGGCAGGCTCTGATTTTGTTTGTAGCCCACTTATGTCAATGTTAACATCACAGCTATAAAATGTGATTTTAGGATGCCAATAGCACTATTTACATGTTGGTTTCCCAGCATCTCTTCCACTAACTTACCACTTTTAAGATTTACACAGGACTGAGATGGGTGTCTTGTGTTCACCCTTTAGGCAGAACAAGTATCTGTGTGTCTGTGTGTCTACTATGTAGGTAGCAAATGGATTTGGTTCCTAGCAGCTTTTAATTTGATGCTTTCCTTGTAAAGTCAGTTGCCCCTCTTCAGACACAGATAACCATGTGAATTTTTTGCAGCTGTCCAGAAGATCTCCTGAATCATCATGTTTTTTAGTCAGCTGCCACCCTGATTCTGCAGCACTTTATCACAGAAACAGTCAGAGGTAAGTAATCTCAAACTTCTCTCCTGCAGCACATCCCTCAAGGCACATCAATCCATGTCTCCAGGTAGACAAAATAACCTCTCTGTTGCTAATCTAGGGCTGATGAAATAACCTGGAGGTAGGAGGGAACTGCCTGGAGCTGCTTCGTTTCCCCACAGGTAGCCTTGATTGCTGCTGCTCTCTTAGTACCTCCTTTCCTTCCAGACCTGCCTGCCTGCACTGGCTAAGTGGCTGGTTTAAAATCAAAATGGCCATACTACGAAAAGGTATGTTTTGGGGTTTTATTCACCTGTGTCAATAAATCCAGATTGTACAGACAAGCAAACCAGTAGAAATAAATGGGCAGCTGTCTCCCAGTAAGGGATCACAGGGGCAGACATGAGGGTCTGCTGTAAGTGATGCTCTAGGTACACGTTGACAAAGCTCCAAAGACGTGAAGATCATCATGACCTCAGCAGCCATGCTGCAGTCACTGCCCAGAGGTGGTTGACTCTCAGAGGGCTGAGACAACCACAAAAGTGCAGTAACATGGGAGATGGCTTCTCTGCTTCCCACTGCCTGTTTGTACTCAGGTCCCACACGGCTGCGGTGGAGTGCAGGTAAGCCAGCCTGCTGCAGCCTCACACCCGCTGACATCCCAGCTAGCATGCACCTAGGCATGGTGCAGCCATCTCTCAGGCAGACCCAGCAAGTCCGTCCTTCTTTGTCTCTGGAGAGCTCTTGATGACTGCCCATGACATGAGTAAAATCTGTCACTCTGCACTCAGCCCCAATGCCAGCTAGAGCTATCATCTGGATGATTGAATTCAATCACTAATGGCCCATTTAGTTTAAGGAGGCCATTCTGCAATTCAGAAAGGTATCTTGCCTTCAATGGTATGATTTTGCCAGGGAATATATCTATTGCTCCTTTTCTGATATGCAGTAAGAAAAAGCAATTTCTGGCACTAAGACTAATCAAGCTTACATGGTGCTCTTCTTAGATACTAGTGTCTGACCTCAAATTTAAAATCTTTGCAACTGTTATCAGCATTTTCTCATTAATGTTATAAGGCCAATGAAAGCCCATGACACTCTTTGCTACTTTCTAGATTGTTGTACAATAAGAATTCTGCAGGGTGTAGGTCTATCTTCTCTCTCCCTTCTTTACACTTGTATGTTGGTTTATTTACATGTTTTTATCTCTTTTCCAGAACGGAAGATTCTTGTATTAATTGATAACCCTTTCATAACTTCATACAGGATATGGTGTTCTAGAGGGCAGTCCTGACCCTAAGAGGTTTCTGCATGCTTGAATGGTTTGCATTCCTGGTCCAACCCTGCTGGCTTCAGATGGATTGGGAACTACCTGAAACTAAACCCAGCTTTTCTGATGTTTAGGGGCAGCGGCAGTTAACACAGGTCAACAATAATTCAAACACTGTCGGTAGTGATTATTTGACCATGGCCTAAGACATCGCCCTGACTTGTGTGCTCTTGAAAATTTATAGCTTAAATTTTATTCCAGATTGCTATACAAAAGCGTTCTATAAAGTGATCCCTCAGCAAGGCCAGGGGCAGATATAACATGAAAAGGAACAGGGGGTTAAAAGAGGAAAAAAAACAATTCTGGTAACAACAGTGAGTAGCAAGGAAGGGACTGGGGCAGAGAAAATAGTTCAGTACCTCTATAGTGAAGGCACTGGTCGGAGAGATTGCTGTGCCCTTCCCAGAATGAATTCTGTATTTTTGCATGAAGTGAATTACATTAGAAGTTATATACCAACATGCAATGAAATACAATGTGACCCCTTGTGCAAGACAAATGAGTTTCTTGCTTATGAGGTAAGTCTCCCTTACCCTTAGAATCTTCCTGCTCTGGTCCCTGCTGCTGGTGCAGCCTTAACGAGCAGGAAGAGTGTTTCCTTCCAAGCAGCTGGAGTGCTTTCCTGGAAAAGAAAAGAGTTAATCTCATCTTCTAACTCTCTGGGTAAAGGTTGTGTGCAGGAAGCTTATTAGACAAGGACTGTAGCATCACACGTTGCTCTGCTGCTCTGGCCCTGGCACAAACACAGCCCCTGATCAGCACCAGCCCCAGCAGAGTCCCGAGGACATGAAGAAGAAGTAAAGTCCATGCTCACAGCTGTGGGGAGGGAAGGATGGGAGGAAGGATTTCAAGATTGTGTCTACTTTCAGGCACCTGATTTCTTTTTTTAGGACTTGCACTTACTAAATAGTCATAAATTAACACTAGTACCAATGGAAAACAACATACTAAAGCAAAAAGTAAGACCTATCTCATGGTGAACCATGATCTGAAATATTTTGCACAAAAGGATTACTACAGGCTTTCCCACATGCTTACAGAAATAGCTTTCCTTCCCCCCACTCCTCAGTAAAAATAAATAAATAAACAAACACATTCCCTGGGTATCTGACAGCTTGACTAATTGCAAACAAGTTTTCAAATGAGGGACAAAACAGCAAGATTTTCGATCAAGTCTCCCACAGTATATAATTTTAATTTGAAATTTATTGGAAATAAATTAGTGTAATTATCCACTGAATCTAGCATTCACTGACAGTGAGACAGATTTTAGGTCAAATGATTAAAATTTAGTATTTTATAAAACAACACTTCCTGTTCAAAGCCATAAAACTAGTGAATTTACATTAACAATCAATAGTGGCCTTGGGTTTAAGCAGCCAATGTATACAAGTCCCTAAGTTCCCCAGGATCTTTCTCTGCACACATACACCACTTGTCATTTGGCCACAGCCTTCATCTCAAAATCACTGACCTTTTACATATCTAACCTAACAGTCATGGTTTCAGCCTGTGGCTAAGATTAAATCCTTCTTTGCAGCTGCCTCTTCTTGCAAAGCCCAGCCTCAGCCTTTCCACCTGGTTTGCAAACCAGCTGAGTCCCCATAATATTTGCATGAAGCTTGGGAGTGATAAATGCATGTGAAAAACATTATTAATGTATCAGCCAGCACATCAGGAGCCAATGAGGCACTGAAATGAAATAATGACTGTAGATCACAGCTTTCAGTGAGTTGCCAAGCAGCAATATGTTCCACATATAAAGTCCTGAGCTTAAGACTCAGGACTTTAAGAGAAAAGTTGAAGAATGTGGGGACAGTGGCTCAGGCTGTAGAGAGGTCTGCTTTGAAAGGGGAGCCTTGCAAACACAATCCAGTCCTCCTTCTGCCTGGTAAATAGTGCATTAGGCTCATTCACAAAGCAGTTGGGACTAACTGTAGTCCCTCTGTATGCATTAAAAATTTCCAGTGAAACCCAAGATGACAGAGGACACCCGTGACTCAGAAGGTGACATTCTCCTTTCTGAGTCAGAGCTGAGTAGAAACAGCAGCATGATGCTGGAGGACACTGTTCCTGGACAAAATGCAATGAGCTCAGAAGCATTGACAATCCCATGCTGCAGTTTGAGGAGACTGCTCAGCTATCCTCATCACTTTCCAACCAGAAATTTACATCCTGCAGACCAAAGTCCCCCTTACAGTTCTACTGCAAATAGCATTTGTCATAATGATATTTCTAAAAATTTATATAGGAACAGTAAATCTTTGCTGTATTTAATCTGGAGATGACTGCAACTCTGCACAGAATGAAGCAAATCCTGTATGTTGTTTGTAGAGCTTTTGGGACTCCTAAAAGTCAAAAGAATCTATACTGTTAAAATTTTATTCTATTAATAATTCAAAAGACTTAAAAAGAAATCACATTTTGTAACATTTTTAATGATGATAGGATCTTTAGATAAAAAACAACTGACTATATCACTTTGTCTCAGGATATAACATTTGTCTTTATAAGCTTTGGACTCTTTCATGGTCAAGGAGTGATATAAAAACTATTATTGGATGGTTGGTGGTGGTGTCAAAGAAACGAATAGGATTGGGACCCTTTTCCTCTCCTCTTGACCCTCCTCTGGATATCACGATACTTTTCCCTGTGGAGTTTACTTTCCAAAACCAGGCACTATGCAGTATGTGAAGGAGAGTAGAACCCACAGGGACAAGTGAGTGTCACAAATGGAATACCTTGCTAGTTTTCTAATACATTTGTTTTGTGATTTTGGAGGTTAGGCTTAGCTACATTAAACTAATGTAATATCCTAGTTTCCCCCAAGCCGGACAGATAAGCCCACAGGCACTAGAGCTGACCCTTTGAGTGCATTCAGCTCCAGTGCAGAGCACTTGGTACGTGAAGAAGAAACACTGATAGAACCAAACCTGAAGCCTGGGCTGTCCAGCCTCCCGCACTACTAAATATCCACCTCTGAAAGCCGTTTTGCACTTCAACATCACATTTTGTGATACGTGTGGTACTTGTTGCAGTAGTTGTTTAGCACAGACATACACCAATTTGCTTTTCTCATGGGTCTCTGGAATTCTGGGCTGAACGAGCAGCCATTGCCATCTCCATTGTAGTAAGGACGCCATTCTTCCAGCAGAATAAATGGGAATTCTTGCTGAAAAATCACAGAGAGAAGGGTGTGACAATGAAATGACTACAGAAAGAGGCCTCTTTGTGTCCCAGAAGACAACAAGAAGTTAAAGAGCAGCACAGTAAAGAGATACGCCAACTACAAAGTCTGTATTGAAGATGCCTCCAGGTATTGGAGAAGCTATGGAATTACTGCAGATATGGAGCATATATCATATTGTAAATGAAAAAATAATTAGAGTCTTTAATACAGAGTGCCATAAAGGAAGATAGGGCAAAGGAAGTTTTTGTTTATGAAACAACTAAGAGAAATGGGTGAATACATTAAAATGAGACCCCTGCGGAATCCGAAATGGCACATCCAGTTATCTCAGCTCCTCAAGACAGAGAGAAATCAGGTGGGAAAACTACAGAGGACAACAGAAGCAACTGCTATTTGTTCAGAAAGATGAAAGGCATCATGGAAATCAAGTTTCAACTTAGCTGAGAGAAGGGTAGAACAGGAACAATATGTAAACCTCAAAGAGGCTCATGATTCAGAAAACAGGCCAAATCCCTGTATGAATTCTTTCCAGACAACAGCATAAACCCAAAGAAGAAAGTGGATTTTTATTTAATCTGGTAAGAGTTTGGTCCTTGTCTTTTTCTAAGGAAATAGAAACCCAAACTACTATTCCTCTAAGTATCAGAGTTAAATTGCTAATGCTTCTTACATAAATATTTGCTTGGAAGATTTAAGCTATTGCATCAGAGATGCCATGCCATCCTGAGGATGTGGAATGCATACTAAAGGTAGCAAAGCTGATTGTAGTCAGGTATAGTGTCTTGTCAGTGAGAAATGAGAGCTCCAGGACTCTGTTCAGAGCTCCATCAGAGACTCTTTCACATCCAGGTTTAAATTTGGTTGTGGTGTGACTCAGTGTCTCAATGTAAATGTACTCAGTAAAATTACCATGTACGCCACAGGTTTGTAAAGTGTTCACTGCACCTCTGATGAAAGCGCCTAACACTGAAAGGACAAATCATTGTCCATAGTAATGTAGTTGTAAAACAGTAAGTTTTCCCCCCAAATTTAAGAAAGATTAGCTGTAGTGTTAAATGCAGCCAGCAGATTATGTACAATGTTTATCAACACTTCACCATAACATGTTCCTGCTGATCCATGAATTGTAGTTCAAAGTTGAAAGTGGATCATTTTTAAAGTGATGTTGCTGTGGGGTTTTTTAAACCAAAGAAGTTATTTTACAAAAACCCAGAAAATTTTGTTCTGATCATTATGTCTTGTGCCTACAGTAGGCAAAATTCATAGGACCTCTTGATAGCAGAAAAATGACTGTATGACTTTGAAAATAATTATGTATGGTGTTTTAGACACTTTTTAAATAGCAGAGTGTCAATGCTTGGATGTCAAGCCAATGATGGAGAAATCTGGTGTGAAAGAACTGACCTGTCATGAGGTAAGAATTAACCGATGTACTAAAAAGTTAGGAAAATCAGCAGTCATTACTACAAAGTCATTATGTAGAACTTCCCAAATTTTTAATGAATCCACCAACCTTAGAGAAACGCAAGCCAGAGACAATATTTCCCTTGAGGAAGGTAGGGGATCTCAGGGTACTTTGCAAATCAGAGGTACACTCATAGTAGAAGCACCAGTGCATCTTCTGTGAAAATATCTTCTGCTTGAAAACATGCCACACATCACACAGACATTTTGGGCAGGAAATTAAAAATACATCCTATGAGACTGCTAAGACTAACCAGTTAAACTTAATAAAAATGCACTACTCAATCAAGCTTTGCTCTGGCTTTCAGAGAAAATCCTATTTCTTTTGAGAGAAAGTGTTTGATTAACAAAATAAAATACAAACACACCATTTTAGTTCAGCTCCCTTATGATATGCACAGCTTAGTCTTGGAGACCTGTGTCCACTTGTGGGATCCCATTGGGAGAGCACACAGTAGTAGCACAAAGGTAGAAACAGCACATCTTACTGCTTGCGGCTGCCATCTCCCCAGGCTTTCTGACCCTGCCAGCACCCATTGGACCAGCCCCAAGCCAGGTGAACAGGTCTCCATTTAGCAGCTTGAGGCATGAGAATTTGCTGGGGCAGCAGAGCAGTCCAGGGATCTATTCTCTCTGCTGCTCACGATAAGCCTGTGGACAACCAGATCACAATGCTGGTCCTGGGGAGGGGCCAGGATACAAGTTATTGCTGCAGGGAGGAGAAGAAGGAGTAGAAATTTCAGCAATAATTACCCCAAAGCCTTTGTCAGCAGCAGGGATAGCAAGTCTGATCCTTCAGTGTCTTCCCTAGCATCCCAGCTCAGTCTTGTCCCTCCACCTCTCCTGCTCCCATGGCAGCAGACACTGAAGTCCAACCCACCATCCTAAAAGTAAAAATAAAATAAAATAAAATAAAATAAAATAAAATAAAATAAAATAAAATAAAATAACATAAAATAAATAGAAAAGTTGTGCTTAATCTCTTAAAGAGCCAAACACATTTGTTAGTCCTTACAAGGAACAGGACATGCATATTTGCATATCTCTGTAAAAAAAGGCTTTGGTAAATGCCTCTGTAGAATCTATACTCACATTTATTTTTATGTTAGGACATAACTACATAGTCAGTTGTGTGCTTGGTTGCCAGGATTCACTCTGTGAGCAGTGGTTGTATTCTTCCACCAGCACAATTATTCTGACTCTCCAGCCTGAGTGCAATGAAGCAGGCAAATGAGTCAAAAGCAAGCACCAGAGCTCCCATGTTCTAATCTAACAGATGTGTGTGGAAGGATTTTGGAGACCTCTTTTCCCTTTTTAACCCAAGCTAACAATAAATAAATCTACATTATTGTGGAACCTGAACCAACAGTGATAAATCTAATCCACTTAAGTTGCAGAATAAAAATAATTGCTGTAATGTCTTTGCTTCTACAGTTTAAGGGGAAAAAATCATGACTTTAAATAGTTGGTGTAACAGGGTTTTAAGGTCTGTTAATAATTTATATTTCATAGCAAGACGAAATTGATAACAGATTTTATACGGGTCATAAGGATATGATCCGACTTTGGCAGTCAGGGTTCTGAATGTGAAAATCAGACATGACCATTTTCACTGGGAAAGGATGGCTCATGGTGAGCAGCTAAGTGTACTGCTTAAGAGCTAGAGAAACAGCCAGTGGTGGTAAAGAGATAATGTCCCCTGAACAACAGTCAAAGCTTAACAAAGTCAAAGCTTAAGTCTGTATGAGCAAATATTTCTTTACTAAAGTATTAAAGCAATTCCTTCCTGACACATCAGTGAACTCTGGGAACAGCTGGAACTTGATAGCTTAAAGGATAAAGAAAGATTTTTTTAGCACTGCACAGTTGACCAGGGATTTTTTTCTTTTTTTTTTTCCTACAAATTCAAGATTTTCATAGCTTTGTTGGAGAGAAAAGCAGAAGAGGAGATTCATTATACAAGATGTGTGACATTAATTTGGGGGAGGGTTGTTGCATAAGACACCCACCCATTTTGTGTTTCTATCACTAAGTATTTTGTGTTCTTAGTGGACATCCTGCTTGCATTTCTGACTATACCAAAAAAGTCAATATCTTCAAGCACTCAGACTCAGTTCTGGCAAAGCAAGGTGGTAGGAATGCTGATCTTTGATGCCAGGTTCATAGCTGTGCCTGAGCAATGGCCAACACAGTGCAAGGACACCTAAGCTAGCTCCATATCAGAAGATTTTCCACATAGGGAAATCTACTGACGGCAGCACAGAGCTTCCTCTCAACAACACTGCAGGCCAGGAAGCTCTCTCAGCAGCTCGTCACTGCAGCAGATTTTGCTATAACTATGATCTCCCTGAGATGCAGGACGAGCAGAGGAGGGAGTCAGAAAAGTCTGAATCCCATGAATTCAGAAAAAAAAGTAAGTTGGATGGATCCAGTGACCTCCGTAATACAAAGTTTATGAAACTTTACATTTGTATCCTTTCTCGAGTGCACTCAAATGAAGGTAATGGCATTCTTTTTGGTTGGCATGTTAATCACACAGGTAAATGTAAGACAAAGCATTACACCTGTGTACCTCAGGTCTGTTTCCATGCATATACATGACGCATAATAGGGAATAACCCAGCCAAATTTCTAATGATATCAACACAAAGACACCAGGGATACAATTCAGAAATTCAGCCTCATATATGAGTAAACTCCTTTATGTCTTGTCCAACCACTACAGACAGTGGTGTTCTGAAACATGCTTCTCACATAAGGAAGAAAGGTGTTTAATATTGATTATGTTTAGATCACCATTCTTAGAGAGAGAGAGAGAGAGATGGACAGTTTTGTCCCTACCACAGGAACATGATAGTGCCTATACTCAATTAAACAGATTTGTTTTTTAGTCTCTAGTCAAAAGCAACCCATTACCTAAACCAGTTCAACCATTTAAAGTACAAAATTTTGCCACCTGCCGTATAATCTCTATTAGCAGGACAAAATGCTACAGATGTTGTGCCTCAGTTTCCCTGGAAGGACTTGCCACCTAGTCTAATAACCTGTAAGAGAGACCTCACTCAAGGCCACCAAGAAGATCAAACCTCTCCCATTATCACTAAGAGATACAGTCAAACTTAAGAGTTCCTCTGGGTCAGGTTGACTAGGCTTTCAGATTCTGTAGTGATTCATTGATTCACTACTTGGATCCCATTTTTGCACTTCCAATCCCTGTGCAGCTCTGACCAGTTCTTGATGGCAGCCTCAAGCATGGATACTTCACGAGCTTCCCTGTCACTCCTAGTCCCAAAGCACCTGCTAGCCAGCCTGTTTCTACAGTCCTGACGCCCACATGCTCAACAAGAAAAGCCAACCGTGCATGCTATACTTCATTAACTCAAAAAGCATGTACAAAATTGTTGACTAGACTAGGCCTTTGTCTAAAATGGAAAAATAAATCTCTGCAGCCAGTTGAGGTGAAAAGATACAGTGGTGGAAAACAGCAGATAAGCATCTAGAAAATATTGCAGTTAAATACCAAAAAGTGGTAAGTGGGAAAAAGTACACTGCTTTGGGATTCGGGTTAGGGTCTTCATAGTAACAGTGTATTCGTGCTCCAGATATTTGCAGTTTATATCCAGCCAGCCCTAGACAAATGTGCTGTTGCAGACTTGGAGCCTCGTTGCTAGGTGTGATTACAGCTTAAGCCATGTCACACAAGTCCCTGTTGCCCTGAACTAAAAAATTAACCCTGTTACAGCAAACTGCAAGGGGTCAAAGTGACAGCACTAAAACAGGAAAACCATTATAAAACACTGAGAGCAGGAAGTGTTTATGAGGTATCTTAGTGCAGAGCTACATATATTGAAGTTGATTTAACACCCCTCAAAACTTAAAGGTTGGGAAGGAGAAAAAAAAGAAAAGAAAAAGAAAAAACCCACCTTGGATCTGCTTGAAATAAATATTATCAATTTGCACAAGAGATCAGGAGAGAAAGTGGGTCAGCCAAAATATTTCATTTTGTGTGATATTTTACAAAATCCTTTCTAAAAATCTGTTTGTAAGACCAATATTCAAATTTCTCATTTGGGAAAACGAAGATGTTTTCTTTTGAAGAGACTGAAATAATGAAGATTTTTATGAACATATATTTTCCTCTTTTTTTGTTGTTTTTATTATCTATAAAGGCCTGCCAAATCCACAAAATTAATTAATATTTTTGATTTAAATCTTTTTCTGGTCAATAATATTTTTGATGGAAGAGGGATGCTTGGTTCCACTTTAGATCTTAGGACTTGACAGGCCCCCTGCATTGTATCCAGAATGAAGGTTTGCAGAGCCTTGAAAAAAACAAATCTACCAGGAAGCCATGCCAGGATGCTTTTAGCAGAATTCTGAAAAGACATGGGTTTTATTACATATCAAAGTAGACCAGGAAATAAGAAAACACTGAACTAAGAACTCAGTTCTAGACACAACATAGATAAGATCTGATCTTTATTTCATCAGCTTCCTCTTATACTCAGCTCCTGTTATACTCAGCTCCTTGTCTATCCTCTGCCTACATTTTGCTAGATTTTTAATTCAGAAGGCAGTTGAATGCCTTCCAAAAGTGCAAAGCTCAAAACAGCCATAACTCCAGCCATCATTGCTCAGCTGCCTTGCTGATACCTTTTTGGCTAGCATTAACTCTTGTTCCAACCTTCTCACCCACTACCAATGCAAATAAGACTACATTCATTAAAAAAATAAAATAAAATAAAAGCCCCACATGGCTCATAAACCCATTGTCACATCACAGAATTTCATTCCAACTCAAAGTGGATAAGAATAGTTTATAAGAATAGTTTATAAAGTGCCCTAACTAGGCCATTATTTGGCAGTCCAGAAACTTGTTTGTTATTTGTATTTTCTGTAATTTCAATACAAATTGACTTCACCAAGAGTGACAGCTACTACTGGGTCTCTGTGCATAGACTTGGTGAGAATGGCAGCTTTCATTTGAGGTTTCCCAATAATAAATGCAACACAGTGGGTGGCCAGTAGCTTTGGATTCTGTGACCTATAATATTTTCTGTCAAGGCACATGCTATGAGATAGGTTAGCACTTACTTCCTTTGGTGGGCCTGACATATGTATAAAATAAGTACAAATCAGCCAAATCTGACTGCATGAAAAAAAAAAAAAATTGAAAAGTATTGATGTTAGATTTCTACCACAGCCTGTGAAATATGCTACTGCTTTGAATAACTTGAATAACTATTTCTTTGACTGGAATGGAAAAAAAAAAAAGATTGTCTGTCTTTTGTTATTTTTGACATTTAATATTACTTATAATATCACTAGCAACATGGGATTATCACACTGAAATTCTCAACCATACTCCAGCTACATTTCTGAAGAATATCAAAGGGCAGCTCAGAACATCTGAAGACTTACACAGACAGAAGGGAACTAAAGAGCTCCGTTCTTCCTTCAGTGTTCGTGTCAGCTGTGTACAGAAATCCCTCACGTATCACCAAGGCCCTTCTGAAAGCCCTGAACAAGTGCAAGAAATTTAGATGCCACACTTCAGAAAATACATAATAGAACTCAGGGAGACCCAAAATGCTGCTGTGCTAGAAACATTTTATCTAGTTCCTTGTGTTTTCCAGATATGTATCTTTTTTAGGTTAGTTTGAATATTTTTGATGTTATCATCTGAAGCAATGTAAAATTTCCTGACCAATCCAAATGGCTGGGGAAAACTCTGAGGTTAAAAATGTTCCTGTTTTTTTTACACAGCTGTACAAATCTTTTATTAGTGTCAAATCTAAGATAGTCTTTGGGGAAGAGGGAATACTAGTGTAGTAGGCACATTGTAAGGAAACCCTGGGGTAGGTATCAACTTGTAGCATATTCATGTACATAACATAAAGTACATGTATTTTAGGAAGTTATTTTAATAGCATTTATGTGTAATTGACAACTTCTCCAATGACAATTCAGGGTGTGATCTTCACTAATGTTATGTTCTTAACTGCCTCTTGGAGGCAGCTTTTTTCCTCCATTAGCTAGGTGTTTCAGTATCTAACCAGGGTGCCTAAGTAAGGTTGCTGAAGTTTGGTATTGTGGATCTCTCATATAGAAACTGTAATCACCCTGTCCTTTATGAACGTTTCCAAGAGGGCTCATTTCTTTCCTGTTGTCCCAGAACTGCAGCATCTCTGAGCCTCTGTGCAACCCTGCGTGGGTCAGTTTTATATTTCCATCTTTGGTTTACAGAGGTGGAACTGAGTTACTGAGAAGTAAATATTTGCCTGAAATTACCCAGAGGTTCTAGGAAGATCCTTGTCAACAGGTTGAGGGAGGTGATCCTACCACTCTACCCAGCCCTAATGAGGCCACATCTGCCTTGTCCATTTCTGGGCTCCTCAGGACGAGAGACGTGGAACTCCTGGAGCAGATCCAGTGGAGGGCTACAAAGGTGTTTAAAGGACTGGAACATCTCTCTTACGAGGACAGGCTGAGGGAACTGGGCCTGTTCAGCCTCCAGAAGAGGTGACTGAGAGGGGTTATGATCAATGTCTGTCATATCTGAAGGGAGGTGCCAGAGAAGGGAGCCAGGCTTTGCTCAGTGGTGCCCAGCAACAGGACAAGAGGCAATGGGTAGCTCCATGAGATTTTTCTACTAGCCTTTCTCATAGTCATCACCAGGCAGGCTGCTCCCTGCACCTCTGTTTATGCCTCTTCCTCTTACATGTCAATAAAAACAGATATACGAGGATATTTCTAGAAGCCAGCCTTGTCTTCAACACACATATCAGTTCTGATCTCGGTGATAGTGTTAATTACTATCTGCCTGTGGAGTTTCATGAAGTGTGGAGTAATGAATATCGTACTTTCAGAAGGATTTAGCAAATTTCTGATCATTGCATATAATATATCCTGGTTTGTTCAGTTCAAGGCCTTAGACACTGTCAGTTTACCCAAGACACTTCCACCATCAAAACCAGAACCTGTATCTTCAAAACTAACTTAGGCAAATCCAGAGAGCAATTAAGCACATAAAACTTAGGCTGTAGACAAAATCCATCTTCGTGAGGTAGAATTTGAGAGCACTTGACTATGCATGGCACAATGTGGTATGGCCTGTATTCAAACCAGAAACAGCATAAATACAGTCAATGACAGGGCTGATTAAGTTTGAATCAGCATCATCTTATCTGTACTTACGTGGCTTTCAAACATCTTCTAGGACTGGTAGAAAAAGCCAATGTTTACCCACAAATTTTTGTGTAAGTATATCATATACTTTTCCCATTTAGGTAGTAGCAATGTTAAGCTGACGTCTTTTTACAAAATTCTGTTTTCACTCTCCAAATTACTGTTTCTCTTCTAATTCTTATCTTCCTTAAACAGGACTGAAAACCAGAAGGATCTTTTTCATCCACTGATAGGTCTTGTGTTTCAGGAAATCAACATTTACAGGGTAATACTATATTACAGGGGGGACTTTCTACTGAATAAGACTTTTTGGCAGTAATTTTTCTTTAGCTAAATTTAGAATACACGAAATTTTGAATATGTCTGAATTGTTAGGGAATTCTAACATCCACACACAGGTAATTTTTCACACAAAACTGTGAAAGAGAGTCTTATGAAACACCTGAAATATAATTCACTTCTAATATAGGCTGGTATCTAAAACTGAAGCAGAAAGCCCAGACAGAGAATAATTATGGCAAAACAACGTTTACAGAAGTTGTACTGTCTTCATGGAGATATCTATGACTGACTTTTTATTTGTCCTTCCATGAGTTAAAACAAAAGGATTCTGAACTGCTTTTCTCTTGTTCTGTACACACTTTGCATAAAGAAGAGAGATAGCTACCACACAGAATGGAGAGCAAGGTCGTACTTCATTATAATCCAGAGCACTGATACAGAGCACTGATTGCTACAGTCTATGGTTGTCTTCTCATTTTACTTATACCCACTTGGTGCTCAAAGAGGTTTCCCTTTGATTGAATTTTTCATCAGGTTTTCACTGTTTGCGTGAATATATACAAACATACCTAAAATATATGTCCAGTATAGGTTAGTCTTTGATTCAAATGACCCTCCTGTTTTAAATTACCCACATATATGCTTATTCAGCATGGCTCTAACCATAATTCTATGTTAAGAGCAATCCTACAAAACGCAATGGAAAAAATAAAAAAAAAATAAATGAACAGACAGTTGGGAAGACTTATAGTCAGAAAAGGTGAATCAATAATTAGAAGCAAATCTCAGCAAATAATTTAAGCCCCACAAATCTATATCTGTAAATTATTAGCTATCTTGTATTTCTCATGTTATAAGTGAAAAGCTTCTACTGTAGAGTGACATTCCCCTTACCACCCAGCTATAGTGTTTCTCTGACCCAAAATAATCCATTCGACAGGTTGGTATTGGCAATCATTCCTTGTTGGTACCTTGGTTCACCTCAGAAAGACATTATTAAGGCTCTCCTCCTCCTTTATTTTTAGGTCAGGCAAATTCTGAAAAACAAAGTATAAATCTGTGACACCACCAAGACTTTTAGCATCTCTCAGTAAGCAATTAGACTTTGTCAGCTGTTCATCGTGTAAACAGAAATGACAGAGGCATATGGGAAAAGGTGTATCTTCAAGGCAAGTACCCAGGATTTGTGATCATTCAACACAGATTCTGTGTTCTCACTCATCACACCTGCCAATTAACAAACTTAAAAGTTGTTGGCACAGTTGAAGGAGGGAGGAGGGAGAGTACCAGAGAAAAGATAATTAATATGAAGGAGAAGGATTTTTTGTGAGATTTCATAGAACAATATCACATTTAAATTATTTTCTTATGTAAATCTATTCTAAATTATATGGCTAAATGAGAATGTAATTGCTTCCCAAAGAAAATGGCATTTCATATTGCATATTTTATATATATATATGTATAGACACACACAAACATAATACATTTACATCTGAAGTTAAATACAGGACACTGAAACATTTTAGGAATCTGAACAACAGACTAACCTAAGCTCATGTGTAAATCTAAACAACTCTTACAGATTCCTTTTATGTATGATTCAGCCACCCTAATCTTTTTGATGGGCAATGCTATGTTTATACCTGTGCAAAGATAGTGGCAAAAGTGATCTAAATTATCTTCATTAAAACCTAGTTATGTTTAGTAAAAAAGACATAACAATCATATATCTAGAAAAGCTGTGGCTGCCCCAGCTCTGAAATTGCTTAAAGCCAGGTTGGATGGGGCTCTGATCAACCTGTTTAATGAAAGCAGAAGGATTGGAACTAGATGATCTTGAAAGTCTCTTCCAACTCAGATCATTCTATGATTCTGTGATTCTCATTGAACACTATCAGCACTTATCCATTGCTAAATAAATAAAGACAAAATTTAAAATCATGCAAGTTTTTATCCATGTTTTATCTGTGTTTTCATCTATGTAAAATTATGCATGTTTTATCTATGATATCCAACTTTATATCACAGCTCAAGTGCAGACCTGATGGTCTTCTGGTAATAGAAACATAATCTTTCATCCAAATATTAGGTGTTGAATTTGGAACTGCCTCTCACCCTTCTTCACCTGCTTGATGATATCCCAATGAAGATGTGAATTTTCTGTTTTGTGATTTTATCTCTTCATGAACATATAACAGTAAGTTCTACATTTAAAACACTTCTGCTTTCCTATTTGAGATGCTAAAGGCCTGGACAAAGCCCATACTTTCCTTGATTTATTTCCTTCAGGTTTTTCGCTCCATACAAACTGTGTTTGGCGATTATTTTGCTCTTAATCTCAAGACTAAATAGAACACCCATACTGCCTCGTCTACTATGAAAATATTTTTGTCTGTCTTCTCTGACTCTGTTCATGGGCCAGTCCCAAAACCTGGTTTCTTTGTTTTCCAGCTGGAAGGGTGCTTCCTGAAAGTATCAATTATTACCATTTATTATCAACGGTAAACTGGTCAGATTTGTTATTTTCCTCTAACAAAAATCTATACAGACAAAAAAATTAGGAGCTCTAAAATACAACCATTCAACAGCAAAACTGAAACTTCATTCAGAATATGTACCTAGAATGTAAAATCCCCAAGTCACCAGCATCTGACTAAACATAAAACCATAAAAGCTTTGATAAAGAAGGAACAAAAGGGATGTTTTTAAAAGAAATTATCATTTTATCGACTAGGAGAGATAGGGTACAAAAGGATAGGATAGGATAGGATAGGATAGGATAGGATAGGATAGGATAGGATAGGATAGGATAGGATAGGATAGCTCAGGTCCAGTTGGAGGGGACCCACAGCAATAATCTAATCCAACTGTGATGCCACTTCAGGGCTGAGCAGGGCTAATAGTAAAAGCATGTTATTAAGGGCCTAGTCAAAATTCTTTTTAACACTGACAGGCTCCTCTCTGGGAAGCCAGTTCCAATGTTTGCCCTCCCTTGTTGTAAAGAAATGCTTCCTAATGTC
>VYZT01036760.1:0-14199 GCA_013400735.1 Pomatostomus ruficeps
CCTATTCATATATCAAAATGCTATATAATGCTTGTATTTTTTAAAAAAGGCTGTGGATGGTACTGAACTATGACAGCTCTTTTTAGCTTGTCAGTCATGCTCTTTATGCAGAGAACTATCCAAGTGGCCTTAAAATTTGCACTTCAGAGGAGAAGTTCTAATGCTGTATTTAGACTGTTAAACCTGTGTGTTAAAGGGCCAGGACACTTAAATGTGCAGGCCTCTGCTACCCCTTCCCAAACTGGGTGTAGATTCATCAACTAGTTATTACTGCCACCATCTAAAGGACTATATAGTNCACCATCTAAAGGACTATATAGTTAACATATGAGAAAAGTTATCCCACGTTTGCATTTGAGATTTAATAAGCATACTTCCTTATATTCAGTTGCTTATCTCCTAGGTATATATTCTGATCTGACTTGTATTTCTAAAGCTGAAAGAGAATTAAGCTATAAAGCTGAAAAAATGCAGAACTATTCCATTTAAAGTTGCTCAGATGTCCCGTACTTGCCTGCGTAGCTGTACCAGCAGAACCTCTTCCATAAAGAAGTTTAAACTATGGAAGTGGTTTTATTTGCCTGAATAAATTAAGAAGTACCCTAAACCAAATAGTGTAGCGGAAGAATTTTTGGTTTTCCAGGCATAGTGGTAATATTTATGCCTTTAAGAACAGATGAGCTTCTAAGTGATGGTGCTGGACTATGAGTTTTATTGAACTACAACATACCCACCTGTACCAGTAATCAGTGTTACAAAATTTTCTATTCCTTTTCCATGACCAAATTTCCTCTCTGCTAGAGCAGCGCAGTTTCCATCATTGTCCACCCAGACTGGCAGATGCAAAACATCAGATATTGGAGTTCTGAGATCCACAGAGCTCCACTCCTGAATGAGTTTTGTAGAGTGAAGCACAATTCCTTCTCGAGGGTTTACCCGTCCACCTGTGGAAATACCTAAGTCCCAGAAATACGGGAGAGAAAAATGAAAACTAAGTCTGTGTAAGAGACTTTAAGTAAAAACCTATTTTTCTTTTTCTAACGACAAGATTTTCCCCTCCCTAATACTAGGCTTTGAAGCAGAGCATGAACTTAAAAATTTCTTAAGTATTTCTTAAGTATTACTGGCAGTGTAACTTTTGACATATAAAGAACACAGAATCATGGAATGGTTTGGGTTGAAAAGGACCTCTGGAGATCATCTGGTCCAACCCCTCTGCCAAAGCAGGTTTACCTACAGCATGTGGCACAGGATTCTATATGGGTTTTGAGTATCTCCGGAGAAGGCCTCTCTAGGCAGTGTGTTTCAGTGCTCAGTCACCCTCAAAGCAGAGAAGGTAATTCATAGCATGCCATGGCTCTAATCACAATGCACCAAGTATCTAAACACTAACTAGATGGGTTAATATTAGTCAGAGAGTTATTGCTCCTACTTCAGGCAAGACTGCAGCAAATCACTTAATAGTTGTGTTTCTCGTTAGTGGTACACAAAAGACATAACAGTAAAAATAAATTATTCAAACCGTGGAACAATATTAAGTGTCTGGAAGTCTGCTTTAACTCTTAAGATTTAGTATTAGTGTAGCAAAGCTAGATGTATACTAGACATAGTGTAGTGATTTTTACTTAAAAACATACTGTTTTTGTGAAAGATCAAAAGTGTGTTCAGAGATTTGTCTAATGAACAGAGTAGGCCAGTAATAGGCAATATTAGCCAAACCAGTTTTCCCTAGCTGGAGGGGCTTCCAGAGTTGGTGGAGTCTTTCAGGACCACTGAAAAGTAGGTCGCTATTTATAGAGGTATTTAGCTCTATACTACGAAGTTCAAACATTTTATTGTACAGAGCTTATACAACTGAGGAACATATAAAGATGGTTCCAGGGTTAACGTAACGTAAAGTAGCTATAAAAGCTCTAAGACAAGCAGCTGAATTGAGCACTAAAACTGTAAGAAAGATCTGATTTGAAGCGCTAACATTTCTCCTTACGGTTTTGTGTACTTAACATTGTTTATAAAGAATACAACACATTCAAGTTAACTTTTCTTTGTAGTGCGTGATTCAGATGAGTTTTCATCTGGAACAAACTACTTTTCTTTAGGAGCATTTCTCAGCTAAAATGAAGATTCTATGTCCTTCTTAAAAATCTAGGACACATTAATGAACATCTTCATAAATAACTAATATCTAAGGCCACATCTCCCAGTCACCGTTAAACTGAAGAGGTCCTGTCTGATGTAAACACACAGTTTAACACAGAACTGTACTGCAAATGAAGCAGAAGTCAGCAAAAGGGCTGCTTTTGTCTCTGCTACACATTTAGTCCTCACATTCTAGCACTTTTAGTCTGCCCTGGTGTATCTGAGAATTCTGATGCACAGTTGATCCTAGCCCAAAAGAAGGGCCTACAGACAGCAGAGAAAACATTGCTCAGCTGCAATTGTTTCAAGAGCTATTTTGATAAACACTGAGCATCTGATTCACAGTTCCAAGAAAGCAGAGAGCTTCAAAATCCACGGGACTAGATAAACACATTTTAGATACAGTTTACTGTAAGTTAACATTGTTTTAATGATTGTTACAAACTGGAGAAACTTCAGTCTTTACAGTCAGCTTCTCATTTTCAGCCGTTTGAAAAAGTTTGTTAATATGTAAGAACTTAAAGTACCTGAGATCCATTTTAGAAAGGTGTTTTTAAATTAATGAGTAGTGACTTAATTTCATGTTGAAAAACATAGATGTGAAAACAACGTCAGTATTTGTTAACTTACCTACTCCCAAAATTCTGCAGTTTACATTTACTGCCTCTGATGCAGCCTCTACACACATCTTTAGAATTAATGCTAGTCTGTCTTCATAGGTTTTAGGGTTGAGCTGGGTATACTTCTTAACTATTTCACCCTAGAAATTAAAAAAACAATACATACCCCAGAGAAATGTATATCATGGTGAAACTTCCCTTCCGTTTAAATTACAGGTCAATTTGATAATAAAGAGCCATGACTTATCTCTTTAAAAATATACAGATGCTATGCTTTAGATCTCAGGCCTACAGGCAAGGTTTTTGACAACCCTTGGGGGACAAGTTTGCAAGATGAAGCATTACATTCTGCTTCCGTAATCAATCTCCCATCTGAAATTAAGTACACATTTTAAGGAACACTTCGTTCATGTGGAAGTATCACAAGAGCTACTGCAACTGTTGTTAGGCGTAAACCATGACAGAGCAATGCACTTAAGCTCAACACTGAAGTGTTAAAAAAAAAAGAAGAGAGTAACAATTGCTTGAAAAAAACCCCACAGTTAAGAATAAAAGCTTTTCGGTTTGTATGAAAGGTTTGTGTGGTGTCACAGACAATGCCATTTCACCAACAAAAGGAGAATCAGACAGAGAGAAATGCTAGAAATTTCAAGGCAGAATTTACTATACTTTCAGAAATATCTTCTATGCAGTTACATTTCTGAGTGACTTGCAACATCTCTGGAGTACCATCTACTGTGATACATCATGGAATCAGTTTGGGTTGGAAGGGATCAAAAGATCATCCAGTTCCAACCCCCTGCCATGGGAAGGAACACCTTCCACTAAACCAGATTGTTCAGAGCTCCATCCAACCTGGCCTTGAACACTTCCAGGGATGTTGCATCCCAGACTCCTCTGGACAACCTGTTCCAGTGCCTCCCCACCCACATGATAAAGAATTTCTTCCTAATATCTACTGTAAACCCACCCTCTTTCAGGCTGAAGCCATTCCCCCTTGTCCAACATGCCCTTGTAGATATTTTGGACAGGGTGGGGAGGGGCCATGAAGATTATTTTCAACCCTAGGAGTTATGCAGTGGTAATGAAAGTAGTTCATGATGCATGTTTGGAATCTATGGGTACTCAGGAACTGATCTTAATTCAATGTTTATATTGCAGGATTAAGTCAGGAGACTGCAGAAGGTATCCTGCCTAACAGGATTTATTCTCCCTTTTATACCCCCTGTACAATGTATCTAAGCGAACAGCATTGAATTAATGCAAGTAAGCAAAGGGGAGTAACAAAAACAGTCTATAAGCAACATGACTGAGTCATTGTTGCCAAAGAACATGGAAAATTCCAAACTGACAATGGTTTTGAGTATTAGGTCCCACCATCTCAGCATCACAGGAGCAATAGAGTTCATGGATTTTGGATGCTTAGCTTCTTCTTCACTTTTAGTTTGGAGGGGGCATCAGAGAAGTTGTTTTGGAAGACGAGGCTGCAGCAAACATTATCAGAAGACATAACAGCTTCTAAAAGGAATTTTTGAAAACTCATTTTCTTGTGAAAATAAAATTAAATATCATATTCGGCCACTGGCTGTTAAATGTTTACATCTGTTGTGTAAATTTTATTGTGAAAGTCTGATTGTTTTCACTCTGATTTGCTAGCATTTCAGCTTTCATGAATGCCACCTTGAGCTCTGTAAAGTGGGCAGAATTTTTTGAAATTCCTTTTTCCAAGGCTGTTTTGACACATAGGAAATAAATGGGGTGTCAATTTTACTTCTAAAATAGTTACACTTTTAAAAACTGTCTTTAAGACCCTGAAGATCTGTCAGACATCTCCTTTTAAATGAACGCAAAAATTCTGGACTGTATCAGGTCACTTTACATAACTCTTCATGCTTCTGCAGACACCTTACTTTGCTTTCTGGGTGACTATTACTGAACTGATCTCCTCATCTGCAAATACGCAGTGTAATGGTAGGAGTAATTGTCCAATATTGTTGAGAATAAAAGCCCAAGACTTTTCCTCTTGAGTTTTATTCACATCTTTGAAATGCTGCAGAGTTCAGTAGATTGATTTGCTAGATGCTGGTTGTTGCTCAGCATGGTCCTGTGTGTCCATTACATGGCAGTGTAAGGTAGTGGGAAAATAAAATGTCTACTGTTGGAGCCTTCCATGTTTTGCTTGACATATAAGAATTTGCAGGTTGAACTGAGTCACCTTTTAAGGAGAACCAACACATCTAAAAGTTATTCTATTCTTCAAAGTCTGTAGTCAACCCATAGAGAAGAAACAGATACAAACTTGCACCAGCAAATGGGCATTGCTAGTTTAACATCAGTCTTAGAAGAGCAAACCATTAAGGAAGTTGTATCATGACTGAGAGCTGAACCAAATAAGAGAAAAAATCTTCTTTATCACTCAACAAAAGTCAATAGACTGCTTTGTTTTGGAGCTCTTTTGCATCACAAGCCCATATCCACAAAGCCTAATGCCGTTTGCAGAATAACTAGACAGAATATATACCTTCATGCTGACAATTGCTACTCGGAGATTTGTTCCACCTAGATCCACAGCCAGAGCACTCTGTGTCTCTAGAATATGATCAATATCTTGAGAGATATTATCTTTGACAGGAGGGAAACAGAATTTCTTTTGCAATGGTTCTTTGAGGTCAATAGATTTAAGGAACTTCAAAATCCTTGGAACAGCATTACCATCTCCATATATTTTTGAGCTATAATAAAAAAGAAAAAAGAATACATGTAATTGGAAATAACACTGCAATCTATAAAGGTCTTTATGTGACAGAAGAGTGTAACTGTGTCATCACAATATTATGATCTGGCTACTGTGCCAATACTACAGCTCACACTATGAAACTCTGTCATGAGATATGGTACATAGTGACAGTATAAAAAACACACACAGATCTTTCAAGTCTGGCACTAGCTCCATTTTGGAATGCAAAATTGGAATGTAGAAAACTGGGAACTAATGATGCCAAAACCCCTGTAAAATTAAGTTTAATGAAGGGACCCACACCATCAAGCAGAAATAAAAATATGGACAATTTATGTATGTGCTACAAATCCATGTAAGAGGTACTTACCACACAGATTCCAACTACATAATAATAAACTATACATTCATGTCAGTTTTCAACACGTCTGTTTCTAAAATATCATATATGGTGTCAGATACTTGATATTAAAGAATTCAGTTTTATTGCTTTATTTAGATTCTTAAGAAATATTCTTTTTATCCTTGTCCTTAGTTGAACAAATATTACCTCTCAAAGTGGATAAGAACTTACGTGTTAGAGAAATGAGGGTCATTACTCATTAGGGCTGAAGAATAAGGAAAAGCATCTTGCCAGAATTCTGCAGCTTCCCTGGAAGCTTGCACTTAGGATGCTCTACGTATCATGAGGTCAAATCAGCTATAAAGTATTGTGTAACAGAAGCACAGAATAGTTTGAGTTGGAAGTGACCTCTGGAAATTGTCTAGGCCAACCCCCCTCCCAAGACAGGGTCATGTTGAGCATGTGACACAGGAACTCATCCAGATGGGATTTTAATGTCTTCAGGGAGGGAGACTCCACAACGTACCTGGGCAGTCTGTGCCTGTGGTCTGCCACCCTCAGTGTAATGCTCTTCTTCATGTTGAGGTGGAACTTGTGTTTCGGTTTATGGCCATTACTCCTTGTCCTGCTGCTGAGCATCACTGAGAAGAGTCTGGCACCATCCTCTGGGCACCTGCCTTGGATGTGTTTGTATATATTGATGAGATCCTCTCTCAGTTGTGTCTTGTCTTGTCTAGACAGGGCTGGCTTCCACATTCTCCTTTTCAGTGAGATGCTCTAGACGCCAAATCGCAGAATCACATAGTCGTGGTTTGATGCTGGCCAAATGCCAGGCACCCACGAAAATTGCTTGCTCACCCTCCCCTGCCACAGCTGGGCAGAGAAAAAATTAACAAAAGGTTCATGAGTTGAGATAAGGACTGGGAGAAAACACTCCAAGGGCAAAACAGGCTCAACTTACAGGTACAAAGTGAATTTGTTACTAACAAAATCAGAGGAGGATAATGAGAGGTAAAAGAAGCCCTTAAAACACCTTTTTCCCTCAACCCCTCCCTTCCCACCAACAGCGCAGGGAGAGGAGTCCCTTCCCCTGTGAGACCGTGGGGTCCCTCCCATGGGAGACAGTTGTGAACTTCTCCAGCGTGGCCCCAAATCTCATGAGCAGCAGTCCTCCCAAAACTGCGGCAATGTGAGTTCCTCCCATGGGCACACAGTCCTCCCAAAACTGCTGTGGCGTGGGTCACTCTTCCACGGGGTGCAGTCCTCCAATGACAGGCTGCTCCAGCCTGAGAGCAGAGCCCTCTGTCTCCACCGGGTCTCCCACTGGATCACAGCCTCCTCCAGGGATCCACCCACTCTGGCATGGGCACTTCCTCCACGGGCTGTGGGTGGATCTCTGCATCCCTCATGGATCCCCTGGGGTGCAGGGGCACAGCTGCTTCACCATGGTCTTCACCATGGCCTGCAGAGGAATCTCGGTTCCAATGCCTGAAGCACCTCCTCCCCCTCCTTCTCCACTGACCTTGGTGGCTCCATGTTGTTTCCCTCACGTGTTCTCACCTCTTCCTCTTCTCTGGCTAGAATTAAAACTGCACCCCTACTTTTGTTTTAATTTCTTCTTAAATATGTTATCACAGAGACATCATCAGCATCTCTAATTGGCCCATCTTTGGCCAGCGGCATGTCCATCTTCAGAGCCATCAGGGATTGGCTCTGCCAGACAGCGTGGAAGCTTCCAGCAGCTTCTCACAGGAGCCACCTCTGTGCCCCCTCTACTACCAAAAACCAGGCCATGCAAAACCAACACACGCACAAATGTTGGGAATTGCAGTATCCACAGAAAGCGTCAATCTGTGTTTTTACAGGTAAGGCTGACTCCTCTGTGTGTTTGGCATATCCTGAACTGGTCAACCCATCTTCAGAATAAGGCTGTATGACCTGGGACAGCAGATCACTGGAAGCTAGGCTTGTCTCTAAACCTTTTGTTTAGACTATCAGAAATAACACTGATAGTCAGGATTCTCTTTCAGAAGTTTAGTCTTTACTGTCCGTACCCTGCCAGCAACCATCATTTTGAGACAACCACAGATATCCCTAAGTTCTCTAAGATTTCAGGTGTCCGTGGCTGCTTTCTCCTGCATAGATGACTGCTTAAATTTTTGTAAGTTGGATTTGTCAATCAACTTCCATAAACTAAGAACATGGTGTTTTTCATACATTGTGTAAATTACAGGGGCATGGCCTCATGTGATTCCCTCACTGTTCTGTAATGTTTCATCCATCAAGAAGTGTGGTCTTAAAGGCCAGTAGATTTTATGGTGATCTCATGGTTTTATACTTTTAATTAAAAAAAATTATCAAAGATTATAATCGAGAACTTCCTTCTATCTCTAGCAGAGGCCAGCTATTACTTTTCTCTTTTAATTCTCCCTGTAAGAAAACTTGTTTTGTTACAGTAAGTCATACCACCATTGCTTCTCTGCAGGAAATTCCTACCTGCAGGAGCATCTTACCTTCAGTCCTGTTTTGGTTTCTGACTTTCCTGATTATGTTTGTTCAGGCAAATGCTGGAATTATTTTTAACAAACAAACACTGCTAGTTAGGCTTGCTACACCATACTGTTCCAGTCACTATCCCTTGTATCATTCACCTGCACCTTCCACTTCAAAGATTCATTCATAAAAGGCCACTCGAAAAAGGACAGGAACTTCTATAAGGAACCACAGAAGCAGTCCTTCTGATTTTGAAGGTCTAGGTTTTATTTCAGTAGCTTTCTTGTTCCTGAAGGGAAGACTCTGTCATAGATGGAATATGAGGCAACTACTTCACATTGCTCTGGCTTAAATGAAGACTGAGGTTTCTGATGTAACTTCAGTAACAGTCTGACTGACCTGGGCTAAAATATTCTCTTTTGTATGTTTGGTTTTTTGTGGCTTTTTTGCTAACCAGCTTTAACTCCATGCTAAAATTCCCAGACTGTTTCACTGCTAAGCCTCACATTTATCTCAGTGCAGAAGAGATGTCCCAAAGTCAGAAGAAACAGCTGAGGATGACAAGGCAGCAGGACTTTATTTCAGCAGCAGCATCATGCCTGATTGAAATGCCATTAAATGTATTGTCTGAGAATCTTAATTCTCTATCAATGTGTACCTTTTTAATGCATAAAAATTAGTAAATAAAATTTCATCCTTGAAAACTGATTGTAGTTTACAGGTTTACTGCTTGTGCAAGAGATTTGACTGTTGAGAAAGGCTCTTGACACAAATAATCAAAATTCCAGTTCTAAAATTATATGCAGATAGGCATAGAAGTGTGAGGTTTGACACTAAAAGCTCAACCAATTGTTGCTTGAAATTGCTCAGATGGGTCAGTCATAGCTTACAGTGGGAGCTTGTTCTCAGGATTGCAGGAGCAGTAACTGTTACACGTGAAGGAGGCATAAGAAAAAAATGTAGGATAAACAGCAGGAATATTAGATTTGAAAAAATCAGGATGGATTTGGCACGGCAACAACTGCTGGTAAGATAGGAGAGCCTTGATGTGAATGCAGCTTTTCTAGATTAAAAATAGTTTAAAGGAATACCTGGGTAATATTTTACTGACCTGTGGTTTTAAATATCCAGGACCATACTGGAGAGGTCAAGCAGATCATTCAATGAGTCCAGAAGGTTCTGCAGTGGTGGGGGCTGACCTTTTCATTTATTGCTGAGACAAAAGTGTAGTAAAATGCTCCATTTTTTGAGTACTTATTCAGAAAAAAAGTAATGTATTATTTTTATTTATGCAGCTTGAGATGCCTATGGATTTTTTTTTAAGTTGCTAAAGACAGTAAGGCTTATCCATTTATATGCTGGAACAGTTCCTGTTGAAAAGCAGAGGAAAACAAGGTTATGCCATCTGTTAATAGTTTACATCCCAGTTCTGATGACCACACTGGACTGCAATGGGATGCTTGAGCTCCTGATTAAAAAGCTCTGCTCCAGTCTTCCCATTTTAACTCTAACCTAGTCCTCTTTCTTTAACAGCTTCACCCAGAATGCACCACAAATCATTCTGGCCAAAAACCTTGGGTGGGGAAGGTGGCAAAGAAGGGGTTTCCTCTTGTGTCATAAGCCAAGGCAGGGCAGAACCATAAACTGGGGAGTTATTAAATGAAAATTTATTTTTGTCTATTAGCATGTAGTAAAGATAGCACTTTAATTTTCATTCCAGTAATTGCTTTTAGCTTCTTAGGGATTAAATTAATTAAATGGCAATGAATTAGCATTCTACTTTGAATTTCTCTACATAATCTTTAATCAAAATATAACTAGAAAATGGCACATATAATAATGTCCCCATAGATCTAGATAGGGTTCATTAGGTTCAGCACAGCTGAAAATCTATTTTAGAAGTACATCTCAGAAGGAAGATTAAATACTTCTTCAATGTTTGTACTTTCAATTGCAATTGCTCTTGTGATGTACTCCAAAAGAATGAGTCATAAACTTAATCCTTACAACAAAGCAAACGGAAGAGCCTTGATCATTCTTAATTTAATATTTTCAATTTGCATGCAGAGATCCTCCATTTCTTCTGAGATCAGAAATATACCAAAGACACTCTTAGAGCCAAGCTGGCACTTCAGTCCAGCCATTTTCTATCCTGATTGGCCAGCCTAGGTTTGAGTGGAGCCTTTTGAAAGATTTATGTTTAATTCTGCCTCACACAATCCAGCAAGAATCAGCAGCTTTGGGAAGTGAACAGCTAGTGGTACCTCCACGTTACACCTAAGTAATTTTGTGCAGTACAAACTTTTCACTCATGTTGCTTTTTGTATTAGTTGCAAAATACAATGCATAAGATGTTGTGTTTTTCTGATGTATGGGCTTTTTTTCTTATGCAGATTATCACCTGACATATGTTGGGAGATTTTTGTAACATACTCTACCATGTATTTCAAATAAGAGCCTGTTCACTTGATATTAAAATAACAAGGTTAATAAAGCAGTAGTTGAAGCATTTGGAAATAAAGATACTTCAATTAATCTCTATGTATGTATGTATGCTCCATTCTACTTTAGCTAAATATTCAGCAATAACTGCCATCTTAATGCTTATGTCTGATTTGGGAACCCTTTCCTTATAGTCGAGTTTCTAGTTTAAGTTACTAATTTCTAGAAGGATAATAGGAAAATATGCCAATCATTCAAAAAAAGTTACTTCACTGGTTTTGTGGATTTTGTCTCTAGCCTTTGGATTAGACTCTACAAAGTTTGCAGAGGTATTTTTTCTCTGTCTGCTGAATTCAAACAAGGCATATATAGTTTTGCTCTCCTTTAGGAAAATTTTATATAGGGCAAATTAGCAACCCTGTACAAATAAAATTAATTTACAGATTATTAGAAACTCACAGAAATTTGTGGACAGGGTCTCTAGAGATTTAATGTACACTGTACCTACTCCAGTCTATAGTTAGGGATTTCTTCTGCAGTTGGTGCTCTTGGCTTCTTTGGAACACCAATCAATGACAAGGGAAAGAAAGTTTTGGAGTCTATTCCATTCCCTGAAGAAAAGGTCTTCAACTCTGCAGCCAAAAAGCAAGGTAAGAGAAGTGTTTCAAGAATGTGTTCTTACTGTTACACTGTGAGTTTTTTGGGTGGTGTTGCTTTGCTTGTTTGTTTGATGATAAGCCATGATTAACAGATGCCTCCATTGAACAAATAATTTCTTTATTAAATTTAGCAAAAGACTTTTTATCAAAATGTTCTTCTTCTGTGAGACCCAAGGTATCATTATTTCAGTTTGGAAGGGTGAAGTATTATGACAGTAAAATTGATACTAGCTGTAACTGAGACAGCTGTAAAATTGAGACTCTATGCCCATTCACTGAACTCTCTTTCAAAAGGTCATTATACCCATTTTACTCTGTAGTGATCTCTGCAATCCCTTGCCATTTAAGCACTGTACCCCTATATTATTAAAAGTGGAAGTTATTCTGACATTTCAGAATTAGTAAGTTACATTACCATTTCTTAGACAATGCCAATTTGAACAAATTTTAATAAAGGTAAATGAGAGGTTTTGTGCCTACATGGCCATATGCAAACTGGACTGGATTATTTTCAGGCAATGATAGGGTCCAGAGTCCTGTGATGAAAAGGAATACTTGTCATTAAATAAAAAACTGCAAAAAATGCCCACAAAAGAATTGCAGAAATTAATTTTGTTTCCTTATAGAAGAAAAACGTGCCTCATGTATTGGTCACAAGGACTGACTGAAGTACTGCTTTGCTAGATCAGTTTAACTGTACCAGGACAGGTAAGGTGCAGGTACAGCAGTACAGTGACCTCATTTCAGCTCTGGTCTGTCAAAGGAGCAGTGGATTGGTCAGTCTTCACATGAAAGGAAGAAGCTTTTTAAAACTTGCTTGAAGCTAATGATATAATCAGCTACTTGCATTTGATTAGACTTACCACTGGAGCCTTTATCTTTCTGTTCACAGGGGCAATGTGGCTGTATTGCTTAGTTGTTTATTAAAACTCTCTAGTACTAAAACAGTTATAACATTCCAACATTTTGTCTTAGTTACCAATTGAACGATAAATTTGCTTGCCAGAACTGCTATTTTTTATATTTAAGCATTTTCATCCTCTCTAGTCCTTGAAGAGAAGCGAAATGAGTTTGAATACTCTCTCTCCATTTTATGCTTTCAGCCAGAAAAGTAAAAGGAAAGTCATATCCTCCAAGTACTTTTTGCATTTTATTACATTTCAGAAGTGGCCAAAATAAACTTAATTGAAAATTTATACAGCCAATTCCCATCCATGCGGACATGGAAAACTCAAGTTTGAGAGAATAACTATAAATGAATAAAAGAATCACAACCTTGGAATTCATCAGTTTTCACAGACACAACTACGAAACGATAATGTTCAAAGCAAACAAATAACACTACCTAAGAGCTAAGTATATATAGGGTTACAATGGCCAGTGTTCAGAAATGGGTATTTTCACTGATTTGTTTAAACATAACTGAAGCATCTTAACTCAAGCTGAAGTCATGGAATTTCTGGCCCAAATAATTACAGCAATTTGTGCTATTGCTGCTCTCCTCTCACATGGAGATCTTAAAGATATCTTACTTCATCCACTTCAGTACAAAGTTAATTGGGTAAGCAATAGTGGACTTCCCTGGCAGAATAGGAATGGCATCAATATCCACAACAATTTTAATGTCTGATCACAGTCAAAGGCCTAAATTATTCACATTACCCAATCAAAGCTGAATACTATCCTAGATAGAGATGTGTGCATTAGAAATGTAAGGAGACTATGAAAGTTAGAAATCAAATACAAATAATTTTCAGGGTATCTATTAACTCCAGAATATAATTTTAAAAAGACTAGACATAGTCTATTCTTTGACTGCTTTTAATTTTACCTGATTATTAAACCACATGTCAATAATATAAAACGTTTTGAAAAGCTTAAAACACAAGCTTTTTGGGTATTTCCCATGTAAATTCTTCTCTTCCAAAGTGCCCATAGCATGCTGTTTTTTGATAGATTGGCTTCTTCAAATCCAGCTCCCTAAATGAAAAGAAAAGAACAGTCTTACACTTAACTCTACTCCAGTGTATATTATGGTCTAGACACATCAGAGGGATAATCAGTATGATCCTTGCAAGATAATAAAACCTAGGTGTTGTTCCTTCCCCACACAGATTTTCAGAAGGAAAAATAGAGAGATTATAATTTTAATTTTTCAGTGTATAGAAAGAGTGAGGTTTAGGAAACCAATATCTAAGAGATGCAGGAAGTATGCAGTTAGTCTTTATAAACATTACAGTCCAGAAGTGTTTTAAACAGAGAAAAGTTCAGCTATACCTGGACAAGCGTCAATGTGTTTTCTGTTATTTCAAGTGTTACATAGAATAGTTTCTAATGCCACTGTGGCAGAAAGAGAATTGTCTCAAAAGAAGCTGCCGCAGGTGATGAGCTAGTAAATTCAGTAACTGTGGGAATTTAACTCCTTAGGTAGATGCACAAAGCCACTATTTAGAATAGAGCTTAACATGACATAATTATGACCAGAGAAATCATAATGAAGGTGCAAGTCATGCTTATTGCATTTCAGCCTGCATAATATAGCGGATTGCAGCTGTGCTAAATGGTTAGCTACAGGTATCTATGTAGAAGTTTCTCTTCATGTCATGAAAGACCTGAAACATTTTCATCTGCTTGGGCTTTCTTCTCCTTGGTATTATCTTGATTTAATTATCTTTGAAAGCACACATAAAATAGATGATTCATATTGTAAACTGCTGGAGAGAAGATTGGTGGAGAAATGACAAAGGAAGGTGTCAGGGTTTGGGA
>VYZT01036761.1:0-53180 GCA_013400735.1 Pomatostomus ruficeps
TGGCTGGGTCACTGCTACAATTTCCAATTTCATACTTCTTATAATTTTTATCTATTTTTACCAGACTATTTCCGTTAATTATCTTTCCATAATGCTTCCCTTCTTTTTGAGTATTCAGGTTTAAATATTCTTTTTTTGATGAACACCAAGGGATATGCTTCAAACATATTGCTGCCCAGGGAATATTCCACACAGTCCATCTCCTTCCAGATGCTTTTCTCTCCGGGGTGAACTTCAGCCTCTGCCTTGAAGACACAGCTCCTCCTCTCTGACCCTGAGATACTTTCTTGCTTTGAAGGACCTTTCCAGAATCTCTCTGGCCTCACTTTTGCCCGGGTCCCAATGTCTATGTGTTGCTGATGCTCAGAAGTGTCTTAAATTTTAAGATGTAAATTCTTAATGGAAAATCAAAAAGAAAGATATGCTCAGAACTAAACCTGTGTTATGAAAGGCTTCACTTTCTTCAAATCAACATTTATTTTGAAATAGATTTGTTCAAAGAAAAATTATTTGAACGTTACTAATTATGCCTTAAAAAGGAGGAGAATGCATTTGTTCAAATAGTATGGTGAATTAAATTTACTTGTTAAAGAGTTCTTATGAAAGCATCTATATCTCTAAGTGTATTCAAATTTGTGTTGAGTTTAATTATGCAACTCCACATCTTCTTGAGGAAGGATACAAAGTGTCTTGAAATTTTGAATAATTGGCAAGTGCTAGCAACAGTGACACTAATTCTCAATGAGAAAATTGGTAACCCATGTAATTATTTTATAATCTATGATTTTGCAGTTTAGTCTTTAATAATGGACGATTGAACATATTGATGTCACATACTCAGCATAACACATTAAAACCAAACATCAGTTTAGGAAAAGTTTTCATTTCTATTAAAGTCAGGAGGCTTTGAGCTGAACAGTAACTGCTGTCTAAACTCTAGTGACTCTGGGCACAGAACAACAGCCAGAGGCAAAGCCTGCTCAAGGCGTTTTAGGAGGAAGGCAGGCAAAACTGAATGCTACTGTCTCAAGCATATAGATAAAATTAGCCAGCCCTTGGGAGACAAAATTCCTGGATTTGTGTTCACAAGGGGATGAATGGATTGTTTTCAAAGCACAAGCTGCCTTTTCTGCTAAGTCCCCTGCCTTGCCCTAGCAATGGCTGTGTCATTGCAGAGGTACCAAACCATCAGGAGTGGTAAAAACAGAAAGCTTTCTCCAGAGATATGATACCAGCAAAGCAGCAGGGGGCAGTTCCTGAAGGGCTTTATCCTCCATTTTCACTTAACGGTAAAGCTTAAGGTTTTGTAAAGTGTTGAATGATGTAAAAGAAAGAGAAACCAAAAAGAGGAAGAGATGCAGATTGTGGTGCTAGCTGTCATTCTGCCTATGGACTGTAGAAGACAGAACCGATTGAAATATCAGTAAGAATTTTGGCAGCGATCTCAAATGGAGATAAAATTTTACCTGTGATGTTGTACACATGCAAAAACATGCTTGAGTCTGGGTTTGGGTAGAGCAGCAAACAAGAACATAGGTGAACAAGCCTTCATTTTTACTGTTTTATATTGTTTTTGAAAACTGATGCAGGGAGGACTTAAAGGAGTCTGTTCTTTGATCCACAACAGTAAAGAGAGAGAATAAAGACTGAAATGAAAGAATCTTTGCGTGAGACCCCCTTCTTTAAGGTTAGGCCCCATTTGCTCCTTATTGTACTATTACTCATCTATTTTGTATTATATTTCTTTATATCCGGACATATTGAACTGATCTTTCTTAATCTGACTTGAGCATGCTATTTTCACACTCCCATTCTGTTAATTTTCCTTAGCTCTTCATCACTGAACACATTTTCTCTACATGTATTTATACTTGCCTGTATGAAACAATTTTTATTCATTTACACTTTTGACAATGTTTAAAAATTGGTCCCTAAGTACATTTTTTGGTAAATAATTCACCAAACATATTTGTGTCACACTGCTCAACTCTCCAGTTTCACTCTTCACTTCTTTCAACCGTTTTGAGAAGTTACATTTATACTTTACGTCATGCACCTCACCTTTCCCACAATGGGATATAAAGCAGTTTTACAAATCCACAAAAGCCAGCTCGGATAGCGCCCAAAGCTGCAATCCAGTCTCAAGCATTTATAATTTTTTCTTCATCGCTTCATTCAAATCCATAAAGGGAACACCATTTCTTTGCACCAGGTGACTTAAGGATAAAATCATCCACTGACAGAGGCTTAAAATAAACATTGCAGGACTGAAATCCATTCATCTATAAACAGAGATGACATGGTTGACATTTGCTGAAAAAATAAGCAGAGATTATCTTTTCATAGTGGCAGGAGGCTGAAAAAGAGTTGAAACACTGGGTTGGGTTATTTTTTTCACAGAAAGTTTTCTTCCTCCCTGTAAGGTGTGGTAATCGTGATCTTTATGTTTAAATGCAACTAATGAACAGTAATTCTAATTTAGACTGCATGCAAAAAAAGCTAAAGAAGTCAAGAAATTAGATATACTTTCGTGAAGAAACAAGATTCTTCCACTACCTACCATTTACCTAAGGTGTAAGTTGCATTCAGTAATATAAATCCTTTTTTTTTTTTTTTTAATTATTGGCATGTCTCTCTGGGTCATTTAAAAATAAAAAGTAACTATATTTCAAGGAAATATTGTAATAGAAAAGACATCTTTCATGAAATCAAATGTGGAATTAAAAAAAAAAAATAAAAGACAGCCTAAAAGCTTGAAAATTTTCAAGTTAAACTGGAAGAAAAACTAGTCCAAAGAGGCAGGGAAAGACAAAGACTAAAAGAGAACATGTACAAATGACCCTTTAAATGTGGAATAGCAACTCCATTTGCAGTGGATTAGAAGACACAGTTCTAATACTGTTTTAGTAAGGGAAGGTAAGTGCTCATAAGGCAAAAATGTACTGTAACCCACAGTGGTTTAGGGTTACCAGTTTTGTTACCAATTTCAAGGACATGGATAATATAGATAAACAACACCTAAAATTAAAATGTAACACACTCCAGTAAAGTGTTGCTTTTCTATGAGAAATCTTTGCTTCTTTAGTTGGGAAAAACCTGTTTTTCTGGAAAGAAGAAACTAACCTGAGAGTTAACCAGTGTGTTATAAGTAATTGCGGCGAAAAACTTGCCAGAGCCCAATTACAATCAATTTAAGATTTATTAGCAAGTGGCAGAAAGCAAAGACTGCGCGGGGTGCACAGGGAGTCTCTGCTCGACTCCACCGAACAGTGCACACNTAAATCTAACTTATCACAAGTGGATTTATTTTCCACAATGAAATACCAAATATAAATCACTCTTTATTCCCTGAATATGGCTGATTTCCAAAGAATTTTCCAAGCATGTATTTCACGTTGCTCCTGTGACATCCAGTCTGGCTATAGATGCAGATGTTCAGTGCTGGTTCCTACCTCTCCAAACTCCCTGAGCAATAGAATTCCCCTTGGCACATGCTCTCAGAAAAGCCTGGGTCCAACATGCTCCTCCTCACCTCCGTGTGTTTTAACCCCAAGGCTGAACGTCAACCAGGCAGTGCAGGTCCAGCACAGGAAGAATTGGCTGTAGGAGGCTTCACAACAGCAGAGTTTCCTCAAGCAAAAGAAAAATCCTGTGGAACAACATCCAGCTGTTATATACTCAGAATACATAATAAATAAACGTGCTAAAAGTGAGCAAACTGAACTCAGAGAACTGGAGGAGTCAACACAATATTTTCTAGCAGTAATAATAACATACTGTAGTTCTCATTATTATGCTTCATTATTCTACCTGTCTTTCTGATTTTGTCACTGACCAAAAAAGTAAATGAAATCCTAAATTTCATGCTATAATTAGTCTGCTTCCTTCTATTCCAATTTGTCAGCAGTAATCCTCATGTGTGACAGGCAGATGGAAATCTTTTTAGGATTTTATTCTTCCCTAATTCTTCAAGCAGACAATTTTGTGTCTTTTCACTTTTCCTCATCTATTGTGTCCAGTTCCTTCTTCCCTCATTCCAAAGCCAAAGAAAATTCAGTATTCCAACAGGAGAAAATACGTTCAGTTAACTCATGTCAATCTCTCTAATTTGTTTGTATTTGCTTTGCAAGAAACTGAAGCATAGAAACCAAACCTGTGTAAGCTCATGTCTGCCAGCAGACAGCAGCTGTCAGCAAACCAAAGCCAATCACTTTTTATTGAGTCTGAAGGAACTCGATCTTTTTTTCCTCCTTATTCCCTCTTCTTCCTGCCAAAGATTATACAAAACAAAATCTTCTTCTCCAAAAAGCAAACAATGAGATGGGCTTTTCAGAAGGGACTGGCACTTTATCATCATCTTCTTTGCTCGTATAAAAACAGATTTTATGTTCTGCTGTCTCTGAGACTGGCCCATACACTGCAGCTCTGTGACAAGAAAAGCCACAAGTGGATCCCTGTGAGGTCTGCACTGGGTAATCTCACTGCTCAACTGGTGCAAGTGGCCACATGTTTGGATGAATATGAGAGAGAGGGAAAGAGAGAAAGGAATAGAAAGAAATAGAAGAGTGGTGGGAGAACAGAAAGATAATGACAGAGACAGACTAAAGCAAATATCACCTCTCCATGGATCCCACTGGTGTCCCAATGATCCTCTTCAGCTAGTCTTCTTGGTGGTGAGGGTGGCCCCAAAAAATAGAATCCAATGGGTTAATATGCCCTCAGGCAAGCCAGGAATGCCCAGGTACCTCCCCTGGCATGGGGGCCAGTTTGACACAGTCTCTTGCAGCAGAGACTGTTGCACCACTTTGTGTCACATGCAGTGTTCTGGTGCAAGATCTCAGGAATAAGTCTGGGGAGTAGTTTGGGGGTGTCTCTGATGGATTATGACACCCCCTCAGCTGCCTCTCATGTGAATGTCTCATGGATGTGGCCTTCCTAGGGTTGGGGATTCCACAGCTGAGCAAGTTTGTGTAAGGGAGGATGAGTGTTCAGTGCCTTGACCAGAAACCTCCGCCTCCCCCCTGAGTTGCGGGGGATTCTGTGTAAACCTGGCCTCTGTGGGCTGTGGTCTTCCCCACCCCAAACCCACCCAGGGATGATTTTCTGCTGGATTTGGCTTTCTCGTGGATTCATTCTTTTCTGCAGCCTAGTTTATTTCTCCATAGACCTGAGATGATTGAACAATGGTGTTTTATCTCAAATTCCCTTAGGTGGCTTAACTCACAGTCCAAAGTTCCAGACAGGCATCTTCAAGGAAGGCGGGGGGAGGGGCGGGAAGGGCTTCGGTGGTTGTAGCTTCTTTATGCAGTTTTTCCTATAATGGGCAAAACTCCTTCATAATAATGTTTAAGACATGAACCATTTCAGTCTCTGACACCTGGTGAACATGAAACATCTCTAGCTTTCTGCCAAGGTCACAACCTGCATTGATGCAAACTCGGATATATCATGCCGTTTATACTCTTCATAATTTAATTATGTTAGACTCTGAGGTCCCCAGTTAGAACCATGGTTCTGTGCAGGGTGCTACAAAAACTTGCAATTCAGAGATGGGCTGATGGGTACACTGAGACTGAGGAGTAAAACCTATCCTCCATCTAAGCTGTCCATAAAAGCTAAATAGGTTTTTGAAGTGAGAGCTGCCTCCAGAAGAAAAGTGTAAGCATATATCACTGTCACAATTTAAAAAAGATGTGAGGTAGTACTAGGTGTTAAACTATCTGGTGAGCAGGGCTTAATTGAATAAATTTTTAGTTAGAAACCTCCATGTGTAAGAAACGCCACAGAATAAAACACAAAGGAACAGAAACCTAGCACATGGCTGAGCAAAAACTGAGGCAGTCACTTGGAATGAAAGGGACTTAAAGCAAAGGAGCTCTGTGCTGTTGTTTGTTTCCTGTTGCACTCAGATAATCAGGACTGTTCACTCTTGAAGAATAGATATGATTCCTCCCAAGCTGCCTGAGACATAATCAACTTCTCTTTTCCTTTGGAAACAATGTAAGGAGCCCTGGAACATGCTGAGCTGCTCAGGTCAAAAAACCTGAATGGATAAAAGACATAAGTTGTCCTGATAGTGTTACTGTTGAAGTGACAATAGAGCCATTATGAGGGCTGCTGTCTCACTTGCTCTTCCCACAGAGTGTCAGTTTGTATCTATGATTTAGATCTTTTGCATTCTTAATTTTCACTCAAACCTTCAACGCCAGAGGTGTATTTGGGATCAGTTAGAACTAAACATACATTTTGAGAGAAGACATGGATAATCTGACCTTTCTTGATAATATATACTTAGGGCTTATGATGGCATACAGCTATTAGAAGCTGAAATTCATTAGTTTGCCACTTTATCATCTGTGGAGCAGTTTGCTCCCATGAAGGAGGCTGTCCCCACCCTACATTTACACTATACTTCTGTCATCTTAGAGGTCCTTACCTCTATTGTCAGACCTTCAGGACAACCAGACTGTGTGTGCAGCTCTCTGTGTCTGCAGCCTCACGAGAGCAAATGTCTATGGAAACATCTAATACACTTCTTTCCTTGTGAGATGCTCTTGCCCTGGCTTTTCTCTAACACATGGTAAAGGCACAAAAGAGGGCTGGGTCTGCAGGACCACTTCTTTCCTGGGAATGTTTTCAGAAGCTACCATTTTCTGCATGTGTGTTCCTGAGTGTCGTGGTTTTGATCTTGGCTAAGTGCCAGGCACCCACGGCAGCCACTCACTTGTTCTCTCCCCTGCCACAGCTGGGCAGATGAGGGAAGGAGAAGGGGAAAAAAACGGAGAGAATTAACTCAGAGGTCTATGAGTTGAGATAAGGAACTGGGAGAAAACACTCCAAGGACAAACCAGGCTCAGCTTAAAGTTGCAAAAGTGAAAATTTATTACTACTTGAGTTAGAAGGAGGATATGAGAAATAAACTAAACCTTTAAAAGACACCTTTCTTTTCACTCCCCACCCCTCCCTTCCTCCCACCAACAGTGCAAGGGGGGCAGGGTGTAGGGGTTCAGGTCAGTCTGTTTCTAAGATCTTCTTCCTCTGCTTAGGGAGAGGAGTTTTTTTCTTTTACTTTTGCCGTGTGGTCCCTCTCACGAAAGACAGTTTTCTGTGAACCTCTGTGGCATGGTTTTTCTTGTCCATGGAATGCAGTCCTCCAAGGACAAACTGCTCCAGTATGGGAGCAGGGGGCCCCTCTCTCTCTAACCGGGTCTCCCACCTGGACTGCAGTTTCCTCCGACATCCACCCGCTCCAGCGTGGTCACCTCCTTCACAAACTGCAAGACTTTTATCTCAGTCTCTGTCTCTCCCTGAGCTGCACCTGCTATGGCTTTTCTTGGCATTTACGGCTTTTGCGGCTTCTTTTGGCATCTATGGCTGCTGCGGCTTCCGACATGTTTCCGCTCCAATGTTGGCACCTCACCCACGGACTGCGGGTGGCTCTGCATCCCTCATGGACCCCATGGACTGCAGGGGGGACACCCCGCCTCACCATGGGCTCACTATGGCCTGCAGAGGAATCTCAGCTCCAGAGCCTGGGGCACCTCCTCTCCCTCCTTCTCCACTGACCTTGGTGTCTTCATGTTGTTTTCCCTCACATGTTCTCACATCCTCCTCCTTCTCTAACTAAAAGCAGCTGCGTGCACATTTTGTTTTGATTTTTCCTTAAATATGTCACCACAGAGGCGTAACCAACCTTTCTAATTGGCCCAATCATGGCCAGTGACATGTCTATCATCTTCAGAGCCATCAGAGATTGGCTGTGCTGGAAATGGTGAAGAACTCCAGAAACTTCTCACAAGAGCCATCTTTATGGCCCTCTCCCTTCTACTAAAACCACAACACTGAGAAGTAGGAAATTCAAGATAATGGTTGCATGAGGAAATAGCAGTTTCTGACTCAAGCAAATATTGCATCAAATATTCAAGCACAAAAACATTGCGTTTGTCATGAGGCATATTACTTTGGTTTTGCATTTCCAGTGTATTTCTATATGTTTATATTTATTTTTTGTGACTGATGAGTAGATGCACCCAAAGCACTTATATTTGTATTAATAGTCTTTTCTGATATTTCTGATATTTTTGTTATGTCTAATAATGAGTTAGTTACATAACAACATAGCACTAATAGTACCTTAGTTTAATGTTGATTCAAGAAAAACATGGTGGGAAGTTCAAGTTCCTTATTCCACTTCACTGCCTCATTGCAATAGAACTGTATGGTCATTTCTATTCCGTACATAAGGCTTGTATAAAACATTACCCCTTAACCATTTTCTAGTAAACTCTTTAGGGGTAAGTGACTGCAAACCAAGTTTTGATCATGCTACAGAGAGCAACATCCAAAAAACAAGCACAAATGTTAAAAGTATTTGACTCTAGAAATCCATTTGTTAATGATGAATTGAGCCTAAATATCAAGAACAGTCATGATAGTGTTTTACAGAAAATCATACTGTGGCTTCTCTTTCAGTACAGTATTACATATTTCCTTTAAGGTTTTCTGAGAATAAAAACTTGTACATAAGGTCTAGTGGTGGCCTTAAAACTTTCCTGGAAAATGGTGTTCTTTATACATTAACTCATTCACAGATGAAAAAGGCAGACTGTAATATTATTGTGTTCAAAGCATAATGCTCTTTGTGATTTTTTTTTTTTAAACTCTCAACACAGTCAATTCTCCAGCAGCCGCAGTCTAATAAAGTGGGGGAAAGTACTTATCTTTCCTGTTCAAAATAGTCTCTTTGGATGAGCTTGCTTCCCTGCTGCTGCTTTGGCTGTCCTGCTCTTGAAGGACGTGGTGCTGTGCCCCAGTTGCTCCTCAGTGACCATTTCAGTGAACACGATATCTGCACAATTGCCTCTGATCTAAATTCAATTTCTTTCTTCAATCTTTTATTTCTTTTTAATAATGTCTGTTCAAAGAAAAATTTTGGTGGGAGATAGAAGACAAATATATTTCATCGTTATTGCTTCTCTGACCCTTCTTCCTCTAAAATTGAATAGCATTAAAGAAATTTTCTTTTCTAATTTTCTTTTCTTTTTCTTTTTTCTCTTTTTCTTTTCTTTTCTTTTCTTTTCTTTTCTTTTCTTTTCTTTTCTTTTCTTTTCTTTTCTTTTCTTTACCACCTCCTTCTCTACCTCCATCTTTTTCTCTGTTTTTTGGCAAAGCCACAAAAGTGAAACACAATGCCATGAAAATTAATTCAACTTTTGCTGTTGACTTCAATAAAACTATTGACTTGTATGATGTTTTTCCTTGACCTGCGATAGAATATTCCTTGATTACAAAACCTCATATTCTGAAATAATGTGTTGGGGTAAAGTTTGGCACCAAATTTATTATTTAGCCTGTAGTAAAAATGTGTATCTGTGTGAATACAATACCTGTGAAATACAGACTTTAACAGTAAGGTGATAATATTTCATCTTTTTTTTGCCAGTCCAACTTTCTTAAATACATTCATGTATATTTGTGGATGCTGAAAACTAATGGTAATAGCTTCTTCTGCTTTTCATAGTATTCATGAGAAATTCTGCTTTCCCATGTATTCTGAGAAAACAATGATATAGTTCTTGTAAACAGTACATGAACACCTGTTTTCCAAGGTCTGTTTTGGATTGACTACACAGTGTATTTGGGAATTGGGTGTGACAAGATTTCCTCCAATGATTTGTGAGTTTTTAGTATGTATATAGGGGGAGAAAAAATAATCCTTGGGGTCTCACTTCTTGAACTGGCTGACTGTCTGTGTGTGCTGGCTCTGTGTCGTGTACAACAGAGACATATCTTTTTGACTGAACTCTTAAGAGTTAATTTTGGAAGCCTGATGCTACCAAGACCACAGAGACAGAGTGTTTGAGAACTCATCTTTCTTATTCTCCTCATAGTTGAAAGACCCATAGTGCATGCTTATTCCAAGTCCTTAATAACTTTCATTGACACTACTTTCTTTTTTGAATATTACATGATCTGGGAATCAGTGGGCTCAGTAGGCAGAAGCATAAGAGAAATTCACCAGTAAAAAATGAGCAAATGTAGCACCTTATTTTTTTGAGAAATTATGATCTGCATGGGATGTGCAGAATTAAGATTTTAATTTTAAAGCAAAAGGTATGGAAAATCTCCAGTGCTGGCTCTCTCATCTTATTTCCAGAATGATCCCTAGGGTGGTCACATAAACACTTTTGCCATGGTTTATTGTATAACAGGTATAAGTTTGGAGAGGCTATTACAAGACTTTAAAATCAGATTTGTTTACATTGCATTCACTTCTGTACTTTGGAAACTAACTTTGTACTCTCTATGTGACTTTTCTCATTGAAGATCAAAAGTGCAAGACTTTTGCTGCTGACAGAATTACAATATAGATCTTCCAAACAGTTTGCTGCATACATACAAAATTGATTAACTCTAATAATCCTAGCTCACAAAAATGCATTGTAATGTTATTCCTTTAGTGTTTCTCTTGGCAATCTTTAGTTGATTTAATGTAATTCAGTAGGTATCCATACAAGTGCATCATCATGCCCAAAGAGACAGCTCTGTCACCAGCAGGCAGTGCTGCATCTTAGCATTAAGTTTTTATACTGCTTTATGTAACATTTCTGTGTAGCGTTTAATTAAATCTAAGATCTAGAGGAAAGGGAGGGCTGTGCACGCTATTTGCATGCTGGTTACCATGACGAACACCCAGAAGAAAGTGGAAGTAAAGACGGCTGTTTATCAGTGTTGTTATTTGCAGTGAATCACTTGATAGCTGTAAGCATGTGTTGCAGCCAGGGAAGGGAGTTCTTAACGGGCCCAAGAGAGCATTCACCTGTCATGGGAGTGAGCCTGTGGGCACTTGACAGGCTGTGGCCATTTGCTGTCTCTGGATGGGTGAACAGAGGAGGAAGCAGCCATGCCCAGGAGTCTCTTTGGATGACATTTTATCAACAGATTCCTCGGGTGCAAGGTGGTTCTTTCAGGCAGTCACCCAAACCCTCTTCTGTGTGAAGACCAGCTCTTCTGACACCCCAGAAGGAATCATAAGAGGGAGATGTCATGGAATGTGTGCATTATTTATGAACATTGAGACAATGATAAGGGTTTTCTCTGACAGACTGTGGCCAGAAGGTGACTTAAGTACAGCAGATTCCACGTCTGACTGGAGCTGCTGGTGTTGAGAGGGAGCTAACTCTCAAGTCTAGTCCAGTGACAGCACTGACAAAAAGTCCCTTTACAGTCAGATTTGCAGAGAAATGAAGAGAATATGCTGGAGACAGCATCAAAAAAGCCCATAATTAGAACCAAAAACATTGGAGTAAAATCTTGGAGTTTCATAAAGGTATCAGGTGGCAATTCCCACTACAATGACAACTCCTTCATATCAACATATGATTTTAAGAAGTGATTGTTGTGAAGTGGCTAAAGAAGTCCAAACTCTTTTTTTCAACCTCAGAAAAGACTCATAGTCACAAAGTTCATAATAATACATCCTAGAACCTTAATATTTCATATTGTTTTTTCTCTCTTTTACTGCCTTATATACTTTGATCCTTACTCTCTCTCCTTATGCTAAGTAGATACAGCTTCCTTCTCGCAGCCACAACACACTGTTTTCTAACTCTCTGTCTTTGCTCTTTTCCATGCAATATTTCCCATGCCTTTTTTTGCCGTCTTACTGCAACTTTGTTTCAGATGGTTCCTATTCTTGTCTTACTCCACTCTTATTCATTCTTGTTTCCTCTCCTTGACAATACACGCCTCAGAATGGAAGACAAATTAAATTGAATAAATGCAAACCAACTTACAAAATAATTTACTCTTTTGTTCATAAAAAATTATAAAACTTTGAAATCTGATAACCAGAAACCCTTTTAGGACTTGGCAACATTGGGAAACAGGAACAACTTCTACAAATGCATAAAACTCTTATTCCTAATTTTGTGTGATTGGGAAAAAAAATGCTAAACACAGACACCTTTTCATCTGTAAAGAAAAATTGTCATTTGTCCAGAACTGAACATTGCCCATTCTGGGCATTAAGCCAGGATGATTTAGTGAGAAGGGAGAGAGGGAGGAGCCTGCATTTGTAGAGGGAATGAGGAAATGCTTCTGTGACAGGTTGATTTAAAGGAGTGGCAGCTGTGTGAAAATGCTGAGAGAAGAATTGTACATTGTGTTTTGAGGGAGAGAGGTTACTGTGCACCCAATGGAGACAGATATGGGGGGTGATAAAAGCAAAAGTCTATGAAAAATATACTTGCAGACACCTGAAGCTTTGAGACCCTGTATATTTGGGGTGATGATCTTTTTCCTCTGTAGCTTAATATGTCTTAAATACTGAGGAACAAGCAACCTTGTAGCCTCCAGGGAGGCTGCACTGGAACACAGGAGCTATCTGCCACCTCACTCTGGTGTGTCTCCAGATGAAGGAGATTCACTGGCTCTCCAGACAAGAAAGTAGGAGTTTTGATAACATGTTCAGAATTTAATGATCATAAAAAAATCCAAATCTGATTCCAGTAGATTTGAGTGCAACATTTTGAACAGCTGGGTAGATGATCCATGAAAAATAAACTCATAAAATGCATTGTCTCTTCTGCCATGGCATTCCTCTGAGCCCATGTGTGAATGATCTGTCACAGAAGGTGGAGCTGTTGTAGATGGGAGACCAAGGGCTTCCATCTTCATGCTCCAAATTGCAGTATTTCCTGAACACACATGGATTGCTTTAGTTTGTCATCCCATTAAGCTTCAGTTCAGACTGTGCTCACAGACAGACTGCAGGTGCAAAGCTGATGGAAGGGCCTTGGCAGGTAGAGTTTTAAGATGATTTAATGGCAGAGTGTTAAGATGATTTAATGATAGGTCATGAGGTGGATTTGACAGGTTGGGTTTCAGGTACATACCTGGCGCATGACTAAATGAAGGAGCATAGCCATGGTAGAGGCAGAAGGGCACCCTGGGTGCCACGCCAGCCAGTGCCCACTTCCCATGAACAAAGGCTTGTTGGTGTGAGTTAAGGGGTACGTCTTGTGGGCACCTTCCTACCTTATCTACCATTTCTTCTGCTTTGCTATGAGACCTGCAGCTCAGTCACTGCATCCAACAGCCACGACTTGTCCCAGAGTTGTTTCTAACTTTCTCTGGGGACTGTCTGTGCATTTAACTTCACTTCTCTCTAAGCCAAAGAAGTTTTCCAGAAGGCACAAGTCGATTTCTGATGCATGCTTTTTTTCTGAGATTCAACTTCCTTGCTTTCTGCTAAGGGCTGAAGATGTCTCAGTTAAAGCTACTTCCCTTAATCCTAGGCACTTGTGAACAATTTGTTTAAAATACTGTTTTCTTCATGACAGAACATTTTAACACACAGAGTCTACAATACTTTAAATCCACTAAATTTCATTATCTTCATGCACAATATCATATCTAGAAATTTTCCTCAGTAAATATTATTAACATGCGGTTAGTACAGTAAGTCTGGAAGGAAAAGGTCTTATGGAGCTTTGGGAGAGTTATGAGTCACTGTTATTTTATATCTCTGTGAGAAAATACTATTATGCATGTAAGTCTCTGTCCCAAACCATAACTAGGTTAACAGCATTTTGCCTTTCCACATTCCTCTGTGGACTCAGCTGATACGACATTCCCCATTTTTTGTCTTAAATCATTGTATAATGCTGAAACGTGCTGTTCAAGGCTTCTTTAGTTCACCCTACTTTTATGCAGTGAATGAATAACTCCTGCAAATAATTTGTACATGAGTTGGGTAAATCATAATATATTTGTGAGACACTGAGATGCAAAGACAGCATGTAAAGGTTTTGGATATTTGTTATTACAATTCATATGAAATAAATTTATGAATAAAATGAAATGTAAAAACATAAAGGAAAAAGCAGAACAAAAGCTTCAAGATAAATTATTTCATTTGGAATAGATGGCACAAGCCTTGAGTTGTGAGGAAAGATTTATTAGACCATGAAAAAAGAAATTTGAGAGAAACTATAAGTCATGTAAAGTCATTAGGAGAAACTGCTGCAGATATTGGAGATGCTGGAGAGAAAATACTTGTTTTAGCACTGTAGTTCGAAACAGCCAGAGAAGCATCCTGTGAGCATCTTCTAAAAGAACAATGTAAAAGATCTAAAGCAAATAAATGGCTAATTGTAAATGTCCACTTAACCTCCCTGCAAGAGGTGAAGTGCCTGCGATGATATTGTATGGGAAGTGAGTAATTTCCAAAAAATTATTTTCCCCAAATTACAACTACTATCTATGTGCTTTACTTAGAAAGAGGGAAAGAAAGAAAGCAGCTGGAGAGAAAGGGAGACAAAAAGTAAACCTCAACCAAAGGAGCAACATGAGCCACTTTTCACAATCTGACATTTAGATTTCATTAGTACATCATATATGAATTTTAATCTAGCCAAATATAAAACCCACTTGTTACAGAGTATTAGATATGAACAGAGGTGAAAAGCCATTACAGATGAAAGGCTGGAATTTTTTCCACTGACTCCAATGGTATCATGATTTTTATTAGACTTTCACCATTTAAAGTGGGATGGCATGGGTGAGGGCTGAGGTTTGTACTGCCTATTCATTGGCAAGGGCTAATATGGATCCAGCACTTCTGCGTCCTGTCTTCAAACTCTGCTGAGTACTCTGGCCAAGTACTTGTCTTAAATTACCTCAGATTTGTCCATATTTGATTCATTTATCTAGCATTAAAAAGCTATTTGAGGCAAAGCTACTTGACATTCTCTATGTAAATTTCCTAAAGCAGTGCATTTTTGTGTGTTAAAATTTGAAGTAATTTCCACTTATTACACATAACAATATTGATGGAATTATAAAATAGTCTGTGGATATTGTGAGGAGCAATATGGAAATTAACTGTGTTATTGGTGTATTTTAATTTAATATGTAATTCAAATTACCAACAGCATTGCAATTTTAGTTTTAATATTGTTTTGGGAGTGATGCAAAATGACAGACAACATAAAAATGAGATAGTTGGAAAAGAGGCATCTGAATCTGGTTGTAGTTAAGTAAAACTGGGAACATCCTGACCTTCCACACAGCCAGATGTGGAACATACACTTCAAAGTCTTCAAGACAAACCTAATGGCATACAAGATGTGTGGGGGCTGCTCCTGAAGGAAATAAAGGACCTTATAACCTTGGAATCCATGAAAACAGGGCATATATGTGAAGTACAAACTGATATTTTCTAAACAATCTGGAAGAGATTATATTTCTTATCTATAGCTGGACGAATGCATTATGAGAGGTTACTACCTCTTCAGTTAGTGTTTTCATTTATTTAATCTAGCAATACTTTAACTCAGGCTTCATCATTTACTCAGGTCATTATGTCCTTAAATTCTACCAAAGTAAACTAATTATAAATAAGTGTTTTTAAAATTTTAAGTTAAATATTTACAGAATTTCCAGTATTTAAAGTTAATGCATGTGAATATTAAATTCCATTTACTGGTGTAGTAACCAGACAATGAAACAATTTCATTTAAAATCTAAATTCAGTTAAAATTTGAAATTAAAAAATTCTTAAACTTTTAGCAACTAATGCAAATGAATTTTTTTTTTCAGGACAGGCTATCACTTAAAAAGCAATATATTTTGAAAAATAAAAATTATAACTTATTTTATATTACATCCTGATAGAAAAATTCAAGTTAGTAAAATTTCTTATGATTAATTGTTTTGTATTTTTCAGCTATTATTTGATTTTGAATGCTAGAATTTAGTAGGTTATTTACCATGTCATTATATAACCATATATCTTAAAAAAAGGTGTATTTGCCTTCAGGTTTCGTATTTAGGGTCTCTTATCTCTGTTTCTTTTACTGGGTAGAACAGCCCCAACTGGAAATAACTACACAACATTCCTTGTTACAAGAAATAATATGGAAAGGTGCAGATACACCTCACAACCGGTCTGCCCAGACAAGCTATTGTCATCAAACTTTTAGCATTTTATCTTCTTACTTTTTTCCCTTTAAAGATTTGGGGGGGAGGGGGGAGAGGGGCAAAAAAACCCACTGAAAGGCAAAACCCCAATAACCACAACTCATATCACTCATATCCAGTCAGTTCTATTTTATTCAATAAAACGGAGGAGCAGGTGACTTGAAGAATTAGTAACAAGATATGAAGCTTTTTTTATCTCCATGTGAATGATTTGAACACACCTTAGGTTAATAGTGCCTGAATTCTGTCCCCTGGAGACCGTTGCTCAGATGAAAAGCCTGTTGATTGTTCTGGTGCAATGTCAGTGCTCTGTGTAAGTGCATCTTAGTACCCAGCATCACAGCTGTCATCTCTGCAGCCTCTGCAAGGACAATAGGAAATAATCCTGGGGAATGAAATACTGCTTCGAATAAATCATCCCCTTGGGAGCCCTGGGACACACTGAAATAAAAATGCAGGTAAAGCTTTCCCTGTGGCTTTTTCTGATTGTATACTTGCATGTCCACATGGGAATGTGCCTGGTTTTGGTCTAGAGTAGGGATGAGTGTGTCAGGCACAGCAAGGAGGCCCAGTCAGTAATCCATGTAGCATTACACTGGGTCAACTTTGTTAAGGGGTGAGTTTTAGCAATTCCAGTCATCAGTGCACATATTTCCATTCAGCTATTTATCCTATCCATAGCAAGTAAAGAAAAAGTCACTCCTTAACCCCACCTTCTCTGTACTTAAATAAATTAATTTGAAATAGAATTACCGTCAGACAACTCAACAGTTCTGTAGCTCTAATGGAAGCTTTTCCCCTTGGCCCCTCCTTGCAAACACTTAAATAAATTAACACAGGATAGACCAAGCCTTACAAAGATCAAAGGAGCAAATCATACTAAATGGCATAGGACTATTTAATGTCCTACTTTTTCACAGAGAATGAACCTTTGCTTCTGTTTTCACAGGGTGCAGCCCCACTGTAAAGGCTGTCAGATCAAGATAAATTAACTCTCTCCACCTGTCAGAGGATTTATGCACCTAGTCCCCTCAACAAGACATTTATCGGCATGCGGAACCAGAAAATGTGCTCCAAGTTGGCTTTGCAAATACTAAAATGATTTAAAATAATCTAGTTATGATGCCAAGTTCTCTCCATCATATACTCACTTCCCCTGTATCTTCTGAAAATATTTTCTTAGCCCTGCCTGCTCCAAAGCACCATATTCAGAGAAAAACCCAAAATCTGCCACATTTCCACCATGTTTTATATTGTTTCTTTGCCTGTTTCTACTTCCCTTTCACAAAGACCTGGATTTCTTAAATGGTGGAGGTTACAACTCTCCCCACTGATATCTTTATGCCTCATTTTGCCTTTTTCATGTGATAATGTACTATGCTGCTTTTCCTTGTCTGCAGTTCTGAAATTTTAGTTCATGTGGTTTATTGCCTAAATATGGGCATAATTGTTCCACTGAGGAACAAGACAATTCATCAGCTCCTCTGAAAACTCCTTTATAGCTGCAAGAGCGTAACAAGGATTGCCCTCTCATGAGGCATGCATGTGAGTGTACAGTGCTCAGGAAAAAAACAAAGCAAAACAAAACAAAGTCCAAAAAACAAGAAACAAAAATCACAGAAGTGGAGCTTTTAGTTATGAGAAGAAGAAATCCTTCAGCAAAGTACATATTTAGCATCCTAGACAGCTCACATCAGCAGCAGAGGCATCCCCAGCTGGGAAAGGCCATGCCACAGCCCAGCAGCGGAATTTATAGAGGTAGAGACTGGCAATGTTTTATTGTCCCTGTCCAGGATGGAACCCAGTGATTCTCTGATACCATCTCCAGAAAGCAGCACGTGAGCATGGCTGCTGTTTCTGCTGCTGCTGCTGCTCCCAGCTGGGGAAGCACACAGCAGTGTGTGGGCAGAACAAGTGTGCGCCTCACAGCCAGCCAGCCATGGAAGCAGATAAATGTCCTTCTCTGCAACAGGGGAGGTCGAGCGTCCCCAGCCCAAAAGAAACAGTCTTCCTTTGCTCAATAGCCCTTCAGCTGGAATTCGTTAAGGAGCAGATAAGAATAACATGATGAGGGCTTGGGGAGCAGCATTTTACATCTTTGCCTCTTCTCTGTGCTAGAAGGGGCTTTGCTGAGCTCAAAGGCCTGGAGCTGTGCCGGAACAGCCAGTCCTCCCTCCCCAGCACGGTCAAATAGACATCTGACTTACATTGCCCCACCTGAGAGAGCTACTTGAGTTCAATACCTTCAGGCAGGGACCTGATTAATTTCAAGGCCTTCGAGGTCCTGCTGGTTACAGGAATGGTTTGTCTCATATTAGCAAAAGGGGAGGTCAGAGGTAGGTTTGAAGGCATGGCATCCCTTCAGTGTTTGCTTTTCTTTAATCTGGCACTTCTTGCTGCTTTATGAGAAACATATGTAGCCAAAAAAGGGGACTCAACAACTACTCACAATCACTTCGGCAGCATCTTTTAAAGGAATGGAAAAGAGGGTCACTTCTGTGTGTATGTGTTTTTGATTTACTTTTAATAATCTTCATGTTTGCTAAGTTAGTGGCACAGTAAAGTTTCTTCAGAATGGTATCTTTACACAGAACTGTGAAATGTCAAAAGCTAAGATGCTGTGAAACAAACATCTGTAGTTATAATTCATAATATACCCTGAAAAAATGCTTCAGGCACAAAAAAATAGTCAAACAAGACAACCAGACAAGTCCCCTGTGATCTTCAGCTTACAATGATCTGGCCCCCCCACTGAATCATCCCCATCCTAAATGATGCAGGCTAACCTTTCTTTCTCATTCTCCTGATTTTGTGCTCCTCTCAAATCAAAACTTTTCATCATCTTCTGTTGGCTGCTGTCTTTGGGGTGGGGGAGGTTTTTTGGTTTTGTTTTCCTACTGGCTGACTTCAGCAGCAATCTTTCTTTAAAATTATTGTTCTCCATTTTTGAATGACTGATTTCTTGCTACATACATGACTCATGTCAGCATTCACTTGTGAGATCCAAGTGAGTGCTGGAGGCCTTTGAAACAGCAAAAGTAAGCCAGTGCTAGAAGAGGACACCCAAAACTCCGGTATTGTTTGCTCCTTGGGACATTAGAACATTGAACAGGAAGTGAAACAACCTCATTTGCAGCCTTCCAATCTCCATATTTCTCTTTCTGTTCCTATTACACCAGAATGAAAACCAGCTATTTATCAGCTCATAGTTTGCTTTGCTGATTGTGGTTTTGGCAGACGAATGAGATTTCCTCTTTTGTGCTTCTTGTATTTCCTATAGTACCAAAGTCTATTAGAGGGGAAGAGTACTGAATATTAATTCCAGATACTGCATTGTAACGTTGTACCTGGCACTCCTGTTCAGATGCATTAACATTCCAGTTCAAATACATTAACATTCCCAGACTCTGCTCTGACCTCACTTGTGCTGATTTTACACTTATATAAGTGCTGACAGCTCAGGAGTTGTCCTTAATTTACACTGAGCTGCTTTTACTGCGTGTTTGCAATGTTTACAAATGCTTGGTTATTACTGTACTTCTATCTATCATCCTATTTGGTAAAGAAGATTTGTATCATTTGTCTCACAAGGCTGTGGCATACACCACAACAGATAGCGCTTTTTTTATTATATTCCTTACATTTTGATTTATTTTCATTCATTCTTTGAATATTCTTTCTCTTAATCATCCTTCTTAATCAATATTCCCATAACTTATGTAAAACATTTGCTTTCTTGTTCTGCATCCCATTCTACATCTGCTAAAAAATTTCTCATGTGAGGATCAGAAATGTTCAATGGCTTTTTTCAGTCATGATGAAAGTCAGCAGCAGAATTGAGACAACCTGCTTCCAACTCTGAGACAGAAGACCACTTTTGAATAAGTATTTGCTAGAAACTGATGAATAAATCTAATGAGTGTTCTGTGACCAGTTAAATTCATGCATTCTTTGCTTTCCTTAATCTGTTTATACCCAGGAGAAATAAAATTACTTTTATTCTAAGTTTCTAAAGCAAATTAAAGGTAATTGACAGCCCTGTGGTGCTTGTTACTGGTGATTATTGAATGAGAGAGAAATGAACTGAAAATCAGTATTTCTAGACTGATCTAGTCTAACCTCCATTTAGCTACAGCTAAAGAATTAGATTTAGGAACATTCTTCAGCCTTTAGCTGAAAGGGAAAGAAACAGAAAAAAAAAATATCTGTGAATGTCATCAAGTTTCTTTTTTATATATGTATTTTGAATGCGTTCTGGAGCTTCTGATAACAACATGTAGACCAGATAAGACTAGCAGGAAATAACAACAAAAAAATCTGAGATGAAATAGTGGATAACTCCTGGGAGTAATTTCATCAGAATCAGACAAGTGGTTCCAACATATATTTTATCTTGTTTAGCATGTTTTTAAAACAAAACATAAATTGTCTCCATGCAAATGCTATTTCATGACAGGAATAATAGTAAGTAGTTATGTTCTTAGCATAGCCCTGTATTGTCTTGTCAGCTGCTAGCACTTTTTAAGAATACCTTTTTTCCTGATTTTTTTTGTGTAGTGATTCAAACACAGTGACTATTTTGTGCTGCTTTGTGCTTTGGTTTTAAATATATTTGGCTGTTTCCCATTGGTTTGCAGTGGCTGAATACCGTAATACATGCTTCTTGGGTTCTCTGTTTGACCAGAATGGCCTAAATTACTCACCAACTCACCAGCTTGAAATTTGCTTCAAAGAAATTCATGCTATGTTATGCATTTCCACTTTTGTGTTTCACTGGGGTTTTTTTCTTAAAAAAAAAAAAAAATCCAGTTTTTCCATGGGATGAGTATACTGAGTCCTGTGTAGCTTATCCACCTGGGTATGAAAATTGAGACTCAGCAGAATTCCCAGCCTGCCACCACCCATAATCCTGCAGTCAACTATGAGTAATTACAATTGATCAAATGTTTTCCATATGCCATTTGTAAATAGTAAGGGGCAGATCTGAATGTGGTCAAATTCCAGCTCTGCTGACATCAATGGAATGAGGTGAATTGACAACAATTATTGACTACAATGCTTTCCCACTAAAGTATTTGCCATCAAACTACTAACCACTAGCAGGCACTGATAGCTTCTATTGTATCTCACAGGTGTATATATTAGAGGAGTTCTTTTCCATTCTAAAGGTGCTAAAATATTCCAAAAGATCCTACCTATAATCTCCAGTAATCATATTGCCGTTTTAATCATTATTAGTATTGCTGTTAATATTACTACTTCTAAAGCTAGTTTTATTCTCTAATCTGTTGCAAAATCATGAACAGATTCATGAATGAGCAGAATTCATTATTTCCTTAGTGTTGTCATTATTTCTAGGACTGAAAGCAACTTATTTTAAATTACTGTGTCCCAAGACCTCCTGTTTTCCTTTGAGAGTTTATCAACTATAGTAAACTATCATGCTAGTCCTTTGTATTAACTGGAGAGCTAATGTTTAATCAAGTTAATCTCATTGTCTATAAACAGGTTTTTGACATCTTTTGAAAAAAATGTTTACATCTTTTAGGGCATTTTATCTCTCAGGCTGCAAGATAAAAAACAGGCAAACTGGCTTGTCTCTGATAGTTGACAATATTAATTCTGATAAATTTATTTGCAAGAAGCATCTAGGTTGCAGCTGAATGAAAAATGTATCTCCTGTCTATTGAAAGGGATGTAGAAGGTATCCTGGCATTTAGAGGCCAGTCTGTAGTCTATGATGGAGTGCAGGAACAGTGTGCTCTTATTCTCTGCAGCACACACCACAGTTAGCGAGTTGTACGCGAGTTGTGGGGGAGTTAATGTATGAGAGATGATCATCATGCAAGGCATTGCTTAGTAATTTTATTTCATTTACCCAGACAGTTTGCCATAGAAACAAAGATATAAATCCCAGCAAATCTAAAGAAAATAATTAGCTGCAGTTTAATTTGGGATTAATAAGATTGCTATTTACCATTTGCCATGTTGTTGCCTCTGCTGTTTGGTTTATGAGAGAGAAATTGGTTCTCTTTTATACCACATTTTGATTTTATTTTTTTTTTAGGCAGACTTCCTAATGTCACATGTACCTAAAAACATGTTGCTGCATAGTGAGCAAATTCTTCCTTCCCTGAGGCTGTGGGCCTTCAGTTTCTCAAAGTCAAACTACATAATCACTGCAGTGTTTAAAATATGTACCATGTCTTGTAACTTGCTTTTTCTACCACTGCTATAAAAGATGGCCCCTCATTCTCAAATTCTTTGAAAAGTTACTTCCCCTCAAGGAAGTAAAACTTTTTGTAATATTCCAGGGAGATGGGTTAGCCTTGACCTGAAGGTCCTGGAAAGTTCTCTGCATGCTTGTGTGAGCAGTTTCAGTAGTGCACACAGCACAAGTTGAGAAGCACCACAGAAATCAAGAGACATTACTCAGAGCTGTGAAATTGTTTCTCTGAAATTCCCAAAATAAACAAAAATTATTCAGGGGTATTTTGCACCTAAGAACCTTGTTGTTTTGTCTCAGTGATTATGTGATTTTACACTGATAATCAATTAACAATGATGAAATCATGACTATTTTTTTGTTTTACTGATGACTTATTGACTTTCACATTCAAAACTAATGAAATTAGGAGAATCTAACTGAATACAGCTATTCCTTTTCTGGAGAGAGGAAGGATAAGAGATTAATGTGTCAGTATTCTACATTTAAGTGGGCAAAACTATAATCTGATTTCCTTCATATATTAAAAACCTCACATGAGATCTGTATAGCAAGCATCACTTAGGGTTTATGTGAGAACAGTTCAGAATAGCATAGTTCAATCCTTTCTTCTTTCTAACTATATTGGAGCATATCATATTCTGCATTAGACGAATCTTTACTTCTACAACTATTATTATGTCACCTAAGAAATTTTTCAGTAGAATACTGCTGAAAAGCTCCCTTCACAGGAAAAGAAATAAAAGACAAAAGAATCTGGAAGAATAACAAAACCCAGTGGTCTACTAAATAATTTACTGAAAGACTGATCTTCAGAGTCCAGAAAACAATCATTACAAAGCAAATGCAATAGAATAGAATACAAACAAAAGAAATCTAGCTATTTAAAACAGATTACATGGAGGTTGAAGGTTTGGATTCTAATTTCAGTAAAATCACTGGCAGTGCTGTCACTGTCTTCAAAGGCTAAAAAGCAGGATTCCTGGAAAAGAAATTCCACTTTCTGTAAAGTGATACAAATTACGTAAAACACATGGTCACTGCAAATAACAGAGTGGGATAATCCACAATATTTTACCATTAACGGAAAAAACTTTGCAACTTTTCAGTAAACAAAGGCTACTTTGTTATTGATGCTGTTATCTAAAATTAAACTTTGAAGATATTTGTGCCTGTTAGTGGAGGAACAAACATTCTGACATTGATGTGATGTGGAACAAAGTTGTAAAACTGTGTTTGTTTTTCTATATATTTACAGATGAGAAATTGAATAAAAATATTTAAATACTTAAATATCCTTAATGTGTTTTTTATAGGAATTCTAAGCATTTAATGATGAAAAAAGAAAATTTATTTTAGATTTATTAGTAAAATAAGAAGTCAAATGTCTCCAAATTTCAATACATGTAAAAACACCAACTCATTGTGAGTACTGGAGAGGTGACCAGCCAAAGGGGACAAAAATGTGTGGCATCAATAATCGTTTGATCACAAGGAGCTGGACTTTGGAGATTACACTTCTGAGGTCAATGAAATCAATTTCATCTTGCACTACATGCAGCATTTTTTGATCATGTGTCTGGGGAAATGAAGAACATTGAAATTAGTTCCATATGCCAATGGACCTTGTAGGAGTATAAAACAAAGAAATGGTCCTTTTCAGCCTGAGTTCTAATCCTCTAAGCCTACTTTATGTTTTCAGATTTCTTTTGTCTCAGAAGACAATAAATCAAAGAAAGTAACTTGTAATATCCTTTTTCTGGACACCAAAAAAGGGAAAAAAAAGGGGGGAAAGAAAAAAAATCCTCACCACCACCAAAATGACGAAAAAAGAAGAATCACCTTGTCTAGCTATATGCTCTTATCTGGTCTGGCTTGAATATGAGTGCTAGTTAGCATTTGTTTCTTTGGAGGCTAAAATAAATACCAGAATTACATCCCCTCCGTACACATAATTTTATCAGCCTGAAACTATGTGTTCAGTCCAATTTATTCTCCTATTAAGAAGGAAAATGGCTTTCCTCTGTCGCTCTGGTTTTCTCCCGATGCTTTCCCGGATATTGAGCTTCCGCAAACCAGTGCGACCCCAGTGTCCCGGACCGCCCAAGGGTAGGGGGTGGTGACACCAGGAGGGCTCGAGTACGGCCCCACCGGTGGGAAGTTGGTCACGGCGTAGGGGGAATGGAGAGTAATCCGAATGAGCGCCGAAGGTAAAAGAGAGAGGGACTCCTCGTATGGACGTTCTGCACCTTTATTGGTACAGAGGGACTCCAGGGACGAAGAGCCCTGAGCTCCCTCTGACAGGGGTTTAAAAGGGGAATTAACAGCCAATAGCAAGAGGGTCCAGGGGAGGAATTAGGGAGGGTCCAGGGTTACAGATCCAATAATTAAGGGGCAGGGGAGGAGAGAGGGGGGAGTCTAGGGGGGAGAACTAATCAATAACTGAACAAGGGAGAACTTTCCAGAACAGGGGGTACATACGAAACTTGACTGACAACTATAGAACCAATAACAGAACAAGGGGATTAGACCATTGTCGTCTCTATCTCGGGGGAAGCTTCTTCAGACTTGAGGACTCTCCACCAGAGCCCCTCCTCCACAGTGGCACACACCGGGGCCCTAAGGCCTTTATTATCAATCCGTACCACTGCCACATTCCTCAGATCTTTAATGTGTTCAGACTTAGTGGGAACCTGCATGGCCATCAAACAAAGACTACTACAGCACTGAAACTATTGAACAACTATCACAAGCCCACTGCAGTGATCTTTAAGTAAGGTTGCTTTTTATTAATTGTGCTCCCAGTAGGCAAAAAAATAGATTGAATCAGAATGAAGTAAACTGCTTTGTTTAGTTGGTGCAAAGAAACAAGAATGGCTGGGGTGGATAAATTACATCTATTTTTTTAAATTAATGCACAGCAGCTCTTTTGTAGGTAACAAAGGGAAAGGTCAAAGGCTATTGCCCAAGAGATTGATAGTTTTTCCCAGAGCAGCAAGAAGGACTTGTGAAAAGTTCCACTTTTCTATGGTAACTCTAGAAGGAGGAAACTAACCTTGTGCCCCACTTCTTCTGAGTAGAGCTCCAGCATTTTGCTTCAGCAGACTTTTCAGAAAATGGCCCAGGATGTTTGCTTACCCAGAAAATTGATCAACTAATCAAAACTGAAGACCTTTCCAAAGCTTAACCTGTCCCAGAGTTTCAAAGTTTCATTAGGAATTAACCATGAAGAGCTGAGCCTCCATGGCAGTCACAGAGGCACACCAATGCCAGGAATGGGTCTGGCTGCCCACAGCTCTCTACCAAGTGCCCTATTCTTCCTCAAGACAGCTAGGCAGTGTGAGAGCTGTTCAGTGGGAATCAGCCTGGCAGGCTCCTCATTATAAAATAATCATAAGAAAGGAGAGAGAGCAAATGAAAAAAATACCCATCTGTCGTGGTGGATGGACTTGTGAGGACAGGGTTTTTGCACAGCAAATAAGCACAGCCATGCATGGTCTGTCAGGCTGAAGGCAGACACAGGAATGTTTCTGCCTTATGGATCTCCTCTCTCTCTGCTAACTGTTGATTTGTATAACATTATTCAGTATCTTTCGCTGATCTCTATTCTCTTAGTGGCAAACAGGGGAAGGATGGGACATTTAAAGTTGTTTCTATTTTCAGGTGTTGGGAGAAGAGGGATCTATATGAAACAGGCATGGGAGCAAGCACTGGGATTAGACTACAAGATATTCAACCTGAATACTGACATATCCATTCAGGTCAGAGACAGTCCAAAGAACTGCTTTCCTCCTCACCTGGCAGTGTGCACAGACTAATGGCAACAGGAGGCTGAATCTTGGAATCTTGGGGTTTCAGCTGCCTCAATTTTTTTTTTTAATTAATATATGTATTTTCTGATACATCAAATTAACAGCAAAAAATCTGTGTCAGGTTCTCTGTACCAATATGGCAGCTTTCATTTATAAAGCTGCCCAATTGCCATCCTATTAAGGAAGCCTTAGAATTTTCCAATTTAGGGCAAAAGAATTTTGGGGTGAAACTTCTGGGCAGTGAGAGGGGAGCAAGCTGGGAAGCCCCAAAGGTGCTGCCTGCCATATGAGAAATGAAACTCCTATTGTATTAAAACAGAGAAAATTCAGACATTATTTGAATTCAGAAATATACTGAATTCAGAATTCATTATAGACTTGTCACTTTTGCAGAAAACATGTTTTAAATCCATTTCATACCAGAACTAATATTTAGGAGGATTTAAATAAATATACATAAAAATATAACATAATTTCCCCATGATTTTGTCAACATATATGCAGTTTTGGGACAATTTAGAAATCATCCATTTCATAACCAACTAATATGGAGCTACATAAAAATCAAAAACACCTTCAAAATCCAACAAAAAATACAGCAGAAAAAAAAATTATTTAACCTGAAACAAAGCTTTGGGACAAACATTTTCAGTCCCAATAATTGCCATTTACTGTGTTTGAAAGTCAAATCTCTCAAGTGCCACTAACTTTAAGTTCTGTCCTGAACTTTTCTATAAACACAAAGAATTGGTAATATTTAATTTTTGGTATTACAATAAAATAAAAAAAATAGGAGAGATGATTATACTATAAAGTCTTAAGCCCCCATTATTTATTTTCTGTCATTCTTTCTCTGTCTCAAACGTTTATATTCTCAGAAGTAAAGATAAATGTCCTTTGATATATGCATTCACATATTGTTCCAAAAAGGAAGTTTGACTATAAAAATCAATATGTATCTGTTGATACTGGACAATGGTTTACTATATTTTTTCAGCATACAATTCCCTATTTAGTTTTTGAAAGCCCTGGTTTCAAAATAAAATATGAAATTAATTATTATTCATTTAACAAGGTTTGTTGTTATAATTCAGACTGAGTCTGGCTACACGTCATTATAAGTGTTCCATGTCCAAAAATTTAATTCCTCTTTAAAAACATATACTACACACTTCCTTTATAAATATGTCTAATTTAACTAGCTTTTACTACCTGATAAACATATCATTAAATGATGTGAAACTGCTATTCTTCATTTCCAAAGCAAATGAAGAATAGCAGTTTCACATCATTTAATGATATGTAATAAAACACAAATCTCTTTTAGACATAGAGCAAGTACATCACAAAAGATACCTGTTATTGTCATCACTTTACTAAAACATCAAAAGTCATTATTAATTTCTTCTACATTAATTATGATAGCCATTAATCACAATGATCTTGTTTACCATTCAGATTACTAGAAAGAATATTATAGCTTGGAAATCCAGTGTTCTATTCCAGGAGGCTTAAGTCACTTAAGCTGATTCAAAACACCTTAGCAATATATTGTCCAATTATCACCTTGATTAATAGTTTATAACTTGAACCTTTTACTAGGCTTCCACTTTGTTTGATTTGTGGAAAAATGCAGGTTTTGCAAATTTGTTTTTTTACTTACGAATATTTCAGCCCAATGGGCAAAAAACAGTGCCTCTTAAAAACTGAGCACATAAAATTACAATGAAGTAAAACTCACATGTGTTTTGTCTGGATAGACCAGACAGAATGCTCATTACATAATAGGGAACATTTTACCCAGATTTATTTTAAATACATCTAGGACACATAGATAGAAAGAATTCTGAAGACAAGTCCCGGCCTGTTGTATGACAGATAATACTACATCCACTGCACTTTCACATTCAAGCAGAGGCCACGTCTTGTTCATTTTAACTTAAATTCTCTGTAAATAGTTCCCCACAAATGAAATTGTAAATCTTGTAATTTACTATCATAAGAAGAAATGCTTTGCTCCAAAAATATATTGGCAAAGAAATGTCCTTCAACAACAGGTGACAGGTGCGGATAATATTCCATATAAAAAGACTTGACAACTCAAATGGCACCCCAAACACTTGAGAGCATAAATAGTTATGACATATTTTTATTTCAGTTCCAGTTTTAATACAGTTCTTACCTTCCTTCATTGCACACAAATATTGCTGGTGCTGGGTTCTGCGTCGGGGATGCGGAGTCCCTGGATGTACAGACAGACTGGGGAAAGAGAGACTGGAGAACAATGCCATGGAAAGGGACCTGGGGGTCCTGTCGATTGCAAGTTGACTATGAGCCAGCAGTGCCCTGGCAGCCAGGAAGGCCAAGTGTGTCCTGGGGGGCATCAGGCACAGCATTGCCAGCCAAGCAAGGGAGGTGATTGTCCCACTCTGCTCTGCACTGGGGTGACCTCACCTCGAGTCCTATGTACAGTGATAGGTGCCACAACATAAGACATAAAGCTATTAGAAGCATCCAAAAGAGGGCTACAAATATGATCAAGAATCTTGAGGGAGGGGAAGCTATACATGGAGTGGCTGAGGTCACTTCATCTGTTCAGCCTGGAGGAGACTGAGGGGAGACCTCATTGCAGTCTGCAACATTCTCACAAGAGGAAGCAGAGGAGCAGGTACCAGTCTCTTCTCTGTGGTGACACTGACAGGACTCGAGGAAACAGCATAACACTCAGTCAGGGGAAGTTTAGTTTATATACTAGGAAACGGTTCTTCACCCAGAGGGTGGTTGGGCACTGGAACAGGCTGCCCAGGGAAGTAGTCACAGCACCAACCTGACAGAGTTCAAGAAGAGTTTGAACATCACTCTCAGACACATGGTCTGACTTTTGGGCTGCCCCGTGCAGCACCAGGAGGTGAACTTTGATGATCCTCATTAATCCCTTCCAAATCAGAATATTCTATATTCTGCAAGTCTATGAAAGGCCTTAATACAGATTTTGCACAAAATTCAAATCCTCTGAAGTTATTTATTCAACAGAAACACAAGCCTGGTTGTTCCATTGTGTCATACAATAACAACACCATCACAAAATCATCCAAGAGGAATTTGTACCTCTATGTAGTCCTGCTCAAATCAATGTGATATTTCTTAGCTGCATGACTAAACATGCAAATTTGTAGAACTGTTGCCTGCTAGAACAAAATCCTACTTGACACAAGTGTTAAAAGTCAAGCTGACACATCTCATCTGCTGCTCTAAAACTTGGGATCAAATCACTTGGCAGAATTAGTGATTTCAAAAATTTTTGGAAGTGAAAGGTGAAGCTGAAAAACAGCAGAAACAAGGTGGCAATTCAACCACAGAGAAATCCTTGTTTGTTTCAATGGAACAGCAGCGTCTCCACACACTATAGCAAATCAGAAAGACTTATTGTGAATTTCAGGCATCCTACAGCTTTGCTGAACACTCTGAAGTATTCATAAAATCCCCCAAGCCTCTGAGAAAAGGTATTGGGAAATAACTAAAAAGGTCAAAAGTGAAATGAGAAATGAGAGAAGGGAGAGAAACAAGACACACATCCAGAAGAGCAGATGTAAGGGTCAAAAACAGGTGAGGTGCACTGACAATTATAGAAAGAGAAAGGTCTTGCTTAGTCAGAGCTCTTTTTTTTTATGTGAATGAGCAGAAAAGAGGGAATGATTGAGTAGCTCTTTTCCACTTTTATTTAGGTTGCTGCTGAGATATGAGAGTATGTTTTGACTTTTACAACTTTTGACATAAATGAAATTAGTATGGTATAAAAGAGAAATTTCTTTATCTGAAAGAAAGTCACATGTATCACACTTCTTATGCTGTAAACTTCTAAAGATTAAAACATGTAAACTACCAGAAGCCTTATCCCTTGTAAATCACATCTAGACTGAACAAAGGCACCACTAAATACATTGAACAATGCCGGATTGCATTGCTGAGAAGTTGCACTGGATGACCTACTTGGCCTTTGCTGCCTTTAAATTATGTAATTCTCCTTAATGCTTTATTAAGGTTTTTAGACAAAGCCAAAGGCTCCTAAAAACATTTGCCAATCCTTTTAAGAGAGAAAACTAAATAAACCCTCATAGATCCTCCCAGAAAATCTCTGTCACTGGTGGAAGAGAGAGTGCTCCTTCAGGGAGGGCTTCCTTTTCCCCCTTTTTATTGAACATTCCCTCTGAAATGCATCTAGGGCAATGTTTTATAAATGCCTCTTAGCAGTATTTTTAAATCCCTGCCAGAATGAGATGCACAACTATTGTTGGAGGGACATGAGTGGAACTGATTTGAAAGGTACCAGCAGATGCCTGAAACAGTGGTGATTTGGTGTGGCAGCAGCTACCCCCACAGGGTGCAGACAATACAGGAGAAGAGGGGGACAGGAACATCAGCCAAAAGCTGTGCCTGTGGTTGGGAAGTGTCTGGGAGCATGAGCCTGGGCCAGGAAGGGTTTGGAAAATAGTTGGGCAGAGGACAAGGAAGGCTTTGAGATGGGAAGAGTTCAGTGATGGATGGAAAAAGGATGGGCTAGAAGGGCTTAGAGTAGCTCTGAGATTGAAAAGACAAGGGACAGGGGTCCTGAGGCAACTGAGGGAAAGCTGGAAGGTCACTACTCTTTTCAATCACTCAAAAAGACCATGCCAGCCAGAGCACTTCATGTTCATACTTAATGTCAATGCACCAAATTCCCTGGGCATTTTTGGGTACCTCAAACATAACCAAACTGCGTAAGGTTTTCTCATCAAGACACACCACAGGTCCTCACAGCATGTCTAGCAAGCCACTCTTAGTATTCACCCACTCTGTATTGTCTATGGCATGAAACACCATTATACTCCAAAATGTACCATCATCAGACTCTATAATGCACTCACTGCACTAGTTATTGGGTGTCACAAAATATCATAAATGAGGTTGGAAGATAGTGGAAAAGTAAAGGTCCTAGAGACCATCATGGAAGAAAAGAACAAGGCTTATTGTGTGAAGGATCTCATTGCTGTACAAGCTATGGGGCATATTTGATCTGCTTGTATGTCAAGAGTAATAGACAAATCCAAAGATCCTAGGATCTACCCTAGAAAGAGGTTGCTCCAAAAGGGCAATTTATCTTTGCTTTACTGGATGTGCTAATCATGTCTGGGCCCAGAGGGAGATTTTCTATCTGTTTCCAAGCTGAGAAGTGGCTGGTTTTCAGCCCTCAGGACAGGTGGATGTTTGGGGGAGGTCTAGATCCTGGAGGAGAAGCTTGTGCTTACACTTTACGGAGAGACCATATTAGCATTGCCTTTTTCACAGCAGGATGGTGGTCTCATGCATTTTTCATACTTAATAATCAACTGACCTGGGCTACATGGCATGCAGGTCTGTCCTTTAAACTGAAAGAGGGCAGATTTAGATTAGATAGGTTAAGGAATTCTTTACTGTGATGTTGGTGAGATATGGGAACAAGTTGTCTAGAGCAGCTGGATGCCCAGATCAAGAAGTGTTGAAGACCAGGTTCAGTGGGGCTCTGAGGAGTCTGATCTAGTGGGAGGTGTCCCTTCCCATGGCAGAGGGTTGGAACTAGGTGATCTTTAAGGTCCTTCCAACCCAAACCATTCTGCAATTACGATATGAGACAGTCACCTGAGACTACAGATTCATTTGTGGTGAGAGGAGACCAAAGATACATGGATTTGCTGAATGATCACAGGTATTCCTTAAAAAGAGCCATCTAATGGAATGCTGTAGGTGTAGGACCTCCCTTTTCTCTCTCCCTGGTGAGACCTGAGCTGGGGATTGCTGGGCACTTGGCACGCTCCATGTCTAAGCGATTCACAGGCTGCCTAAGGATATTCAGATGGGCCGGAAAGTGCAGCTCCTCTCTGCCAGCCTCCTCCAGGCACATGGTGCTCCGGATGTCCTGGAGAGCACTCCTGGAGTCAGACACTGTAGGTGCTCCAACGATTCACTTGGAAAGCCAAAGAACAGCTTTGGGGGTACTACGGCTGGGCAACACAGACAAAGCCGGAAGCTCCTCTGTTGCTGATATATCCAAACACCCACTCAACACAGACCCACTAGATCTGCTGTGTCTGTGCCATGCAGAACTCCTTTAAAGCTCCTGAGACTTGCATTGCTTTCATTTTGAGAAATGCCACATAAATAATGGATGCTTTATCTTGAAAAAGAGGGAATATATGTCAAATGAGCCTTAATATGTATTAATTCTGTCGCTGATATCTTCAAGAATGAACATTTAGCAAAATTAACTACTATTTTTATCAACTTTTGTACTGTTTTCTCCAGAGAAAGAGAAATGTTGAAAGTAGGTCCAGAAATGAGGGAAGTGATGTTTTTTATGATGAAGAGAGCTGATGTTTTTTATATAAACACATATAAATAAATATTTTCTATTGAATCACTGATGTAATACAATTCATTTCATTACCTTTACAACTATTTACATATTAGCTGGAGGAAGGACAAAATGTATACCTTTTCCTGCATGTTTCTGCAATTGGGTGAGCATCTGTACCCCAAAAACTCCCTTCACAATCCCTGTGTTGTAGTCTGTGGCTTCATTAAAACAGTATACAACACCCTTCCATAATGTGTGTATTCTGTCGTGAGGAACAGAACCATTTTCTCTGTTAAACAGACTGCTGTGTAAAGCAGGAGAACTGAAGCTTGAGGAGACTTATTTTCTTTGCTCCTTTGTAACCTCAACACTACATTCCTCTTGATCACTATGCTAAACCTGAAAAGGGAGATTTCTATTAATAAAAATTAGAATTGGAGAAAATATATTACACCATCTCTATGCCTGCTAAATTAATAATAAGCAAGTGGTGAACAAAAATTGTGATTCATTATGCATTCTATGACAAAAAGAATAATTTATGAATTCAATGTAATGTTATTTCTTCTGTAATAGCAAAATGAATCATCAGCTTCTAATTTTCTGCCCTATTTAAACCCTTTTAATAAGGGGTTTATCTATCTCTTGAGGTGTCTAGCAAAGTCTGATGGAAGTTCTCAAATTTCAGTTATGACACTACTGTGTCAACTAAAAAATTGCAACAGGTTAATCACTTTCAAATTCCATTATCTCTTAATTAATTACAGTTACTGTTATATATTATTCCCTAAAATTTCATCTTAGATTTTACCATATATCCAGCTACATTTCATCTTCTGGACTTCATAGCATATGCCTCACAAACAAGTCACTTACAGCATTTTTTTTGGTGACAATAAATGAATTAATTGTCATCAACTCCAACACTCAGGTATGTTTAAAAATTGGACACTGTGATAAAGCTTGTTAAAAAGCAAACCAGTAATAAATAATTTTTGCTTTGCAGCCTATTATGTATTTTGGAATACCTGCTGCTTATTTCTTAATGCTACAGCTTGAATGTTTTTAGTTCCTGTAGAGGTCATTAGAATTTTAAAGCCTAGTTAATATGGTGTAGTTCCAGCTCAGTTGCTGATACAGAAGAATTTACAGTATCTTCCTGCCAGTGTTTGGCATGCCATTCATAAACTGACTGTGAACCTAGCAGGCCCACCATTTTATATGGGATATTAAACAGGATTTGATATATCTATATTTTGTGTGTGTCACACAGAAAAGACAAAACCAAGTTGTCCAAAGACAAAATATATGGCCTGTCCTACAAGAAAAAGCATGCAATATTGCAGAGATTTTGCCCACTGTTATGACCTGTATCCTCTGTACTGGTCTGCAGTGAGATTGTATGACTACAACCTGAAGGATAAAAAAAACAAGACATACTGGATGGATAGCGGATCTGGGACATGTACCCTGAAATTCCTAAGATTTTATCTGATTTTAGCCTTAGATCTTTAAACATCTTTAAATCTCTTAGAAAATTATACTTCCACATACTTTAATGAGAAAGAGTGACACTAAAGCCCACCTGTATCTATAGAGAAATCTTTATCTCTCCACCCAACACACATAGGATAGGAATCCAGATACCTAAAAATTATTTTGAATTCTCAAAACATTCCATTTGTTACATATTTTCAGCTTGTGATAGAAGCGAGACTTTTTATTCTGGGAAGCTTAATAATTAAGCCACCCTTAAGAATCAGAGACCATATCAATATAATGTATTAACATGTTTCCATTTCTAATGTATAATGGATTTGTGTTATAAATCTCACTACTGAATTATGACGGAGATTACAGTTTTGTAGCCAATCAGCATGGGAAGATACTCCTGCTCTTGTAGAACTGTTAAGAGTCTTTGACAGTGGGGAATGAATCAGCTCTCTAGGGCAGGCTGTGCTCTCTCGTTCTGTGTTTACATTCTGCACTGCATACTTGGAGCTCAGCTGAAGACCGAAGGTTCTTCAGTGCACCCCTGGAACAAGCAATGCAGATAATCCCATTATCCTCCACCTCACAGTCTTTTTAATGTTTCTGTCATCATGGAGAAATATTGAACATAAAGTGGAATTTATCTTGCCTAATTTTAGCTCTCTAAATGTCAGGAATCAGGTATAAGATGATTGCTCAAGGCAACCTGTAGTCAGAGGAGAAAGACAGGCTTCTCTACAACGCAGTTCTTCCCACCCTGCCGTAGGAATCTGAGTGAACTGCCATGCTCTGCCAATTTCCATCTCTTTCCCTCTTTAGAAACAGGAGACCAAAGGCCCAAGATTAAAGTGACTGCTCAAAAAATCTATGTATTCCCCTAAAACTCTAGTCTTAAACCTTCCAAAATGGTAAAGGAACTGTATTCCTCTATTTTTATCTTCCATATCTATTAGTTTTAGAAATATATTAAGTTTCTTAAATTAGATTTCTGTTTCCCTTTGTATGGCTTTTGTGTTTGATAACATAACTCCAGCACTATTCTCCCTTGCTGGAATAGCTGAAGAAGAGTTTTTACTTTATATAAGAATCCAAAATGCATTAGGATATTTATTATTGCAAGGCCACGTTATCCTAAGTAGCATAATGTTTGCATTTTGAATATTATGGCTGGGAATGCTATCAAAATTAATTCTACTCTGGTGTCAATGACAATTGGGAGCTTTTTCAGTTGTAATGAAAGAACAGCAGTAAAATGTTAAAGAACAACATTGATCTTCAAGAGCTAAACAAACATTTTCCAAAACACTTCGGGATGCCATTGCTAGCTGTCCCCACAACTCTCATAGTTACAGAAGACATAATGATCTGTTTTATTCAAAAGTGAATCCCTTTGTTTTGAAGGCACTCATGCACCAAAGGAACTGTATGATGATAAGGTCTGTAATAATGGTATAATAATAAAGGCTCCAAGGAGTAAATAAATGCTTTCATATTGGAGTGGGAGCACTGTCATTTTTCTTCTGATTTATGATCTCTAGTGATAGGCCCGGTCCCATGGAGCTGAGTAAAGAGTACCCAAGGGTTGCTTTACCTCTCATTGTATTTTTGATGTAATCAGATCTGACCTTCATATTTGACACTTTAAGAAAATTACAGGAAAGTCTTGCACAGACACTAATTTCAGTTTGACACCTCACTGGCACTTTGTAGATCTTAAAAATTACATCAGGTATTTATGTTTCAATTACAAGAAAAACTGTGTGGCGGTGGCCCAGCCTTTGGCTGTAATACCATCTGCCCTGCCACAGCCACTGACCCAGCCCAACTTCACCATGTGGGTTAATGAGAACATAACATGGAATGATTTCTCCCCTCAGGACAGTGAGCCTGAGGGGGAGGGTGAAGAGGCTGGAGAATTCCCTTATTCCCCTGATTTTCCTGCCGTTTAAGTTGTCTGTCAAGTTTCTGTTCTGTTGCAGTATGCTCGGCCAGTTTCGGTCTATCTCATGGCCAGGCTCGGCTATGTCCCCTCCCCTCCCCTNTGTGCCAGTGCTTCCCAGGCACAACCACAGTGCTGAATAAACCATCTGGGAAGCCCCTCCACTTGTCTCTCCTTCTTCGGCAGGCCTGTACCATCAGTGGACTGGGTGAACCCCTACAGGAACTTTGCCAGCCCACCCATGCCTGGGAGCAGCCCAGACAGCCCCTGAAACCGCGGATGGATGCTCCGTGTCCCCACAGAACGCACCGTAGCACTGTTCCACCCCTTTCCCCTCCGACGTTATTATAATATTCATCAGGTTGTTTTAATATTCATATCTTGCTGGAAAGTTCTGTTTCTGTGTTGTGTTGATTGATTTATTTAAATATGTTCCTCCCCTGTTCAAAAGTTATTGGGTACCTGTCATCCCCTATCATTCCCTGATTTGTTGGAACCCTGGATCCTCCCTTGTTCCGCTTGTTCCTTTTACATTGTATAAAACCCCCTGTCACATCTACTCCGCTCTTTTTGTAGGCATGCATCCAGACCTGTTGTTAGTCCCTGCGGCTACAATAAACTTGAGTGTTTGGTACAAAAGAGTCCCTCCGCTCCCTTACCCTTGTCATCACTACATAATATCAGGCAGCTGCTGCTCACAGTGCTTCAGAACTGACAACCTTGCAGAGGGGCATAGACAGAGACCTGCTCTGCCTGCAGGTTGTCTGCTCTCGGCCAAGTGCTTTAGATTGTCGCCCCGCTGACCAACAGGCAGGTCCAGTGGCCACAGCGACAAAACTGGAATTCCTTGATACAAACTGCTTGGTAAAAGTGTGTAGTGAATGAACAGGCATATGGTAAAAAAGAAAATATTGCATATAAAAAGAGGACACATAGTGATTTATTTTGTTTAAGGTCAAGAAAAACAGCATATACTGAATATATATTCAGTCATAGCATGTATTCACAGGATAATACTTGGAACCTGAACAGCATTTGAAGACTTTAAATTCCTTTACTTTTTTTTTAACTTTCCTATTTTCAGTGGTAATTGGGGATAGGAGTTGCTTCTGTCCTCAACTTTTTTACTTACAGCAGCACATTTTTAAAGTGAGCATTATTTACTCTTATAGTAGTCGCTCATGTGTTTTAAAAATTTTATGAATAAAACTAGGCATGCAAAACTCTTGCCAAATTTTCAGGTCTATGGGTAAAGCACAACTCTGAAAAGAAACTTACTCTATTTAATTATTATAGAAGTTGAGTCTGGTTCCTGTTTAAGCAATTTTTAAGCATAAGTAAGAATTATTTGTAATACCAGGATTTACCTTTTCTCCTTTACTTCCATCTTTCTTGTCAAAATATAACCATATTTTTGAAAGAACAAGATGAAGAAAAGGTTCTCTCTCTTACAGAATATGTGTAAAATCTATGTTATTTCCATGTGAAGTGAAGTGAGTGCTCAGCAATGATAGTTTGGATCATCTCCAGTAAAAGGAAAAGTTTCCATCAATTCTCATGTTTATTTCTTGCCCAATGTAAACTATGCCTTACAAGACTCCATTCAAGAGCATTTGGGAAGAGCTTTGAGATTCCCAGTGTGAGCCATTCTGACCATGCAAACTACTCTTAAGACTGACTGAAAAGCCAGTTATACCAGACTAAAATACTCCATGATTCTATATTGATTCTCTCAACTTTATCTAAGGAATTAAGTATTTAAGGCAAAATGTCTGCTTCTCTGCCTAGTTTCTCACCTGTCTCCTTGCAGACAGCCTGCAGGATGTGTCAGAATGCCATATTCTTTCAGCTGCTGAATTTCCACCAGGCAGTGGAGTCATGTTGCTGGCTCCTCAGGGATTTAGGAAGATGGGAGGTCTAGCTAAAGAGAAAGTTAATAATGAGATGGTTTTCTGTTTGTTGTTGCTTTTCTTAAATGGATTTTTAAAATTTATTATTCCTTTTTCACAGAAAACAATAAATCCTAACCTTTTTTATTTCCATTCAAGGATATTATTACTTAGAGTGAAATTTCTTACCAGATTTCTGGTGAGCTATATGTAATACAATATCTTTTTTCTTTCTCAGATCGTGATTGCGTGGGGAGCCAATAGAACAGTCAGTCTTTTAACACAGAATCTTAGGCAAAACATTTGAGTATCTTGTTCTATATTTTTCTGCCAAAATTTATACCTAGAGAAATACAGGAATCTGAAATCCATTTCAGATATCCATCTCAGTGGTCACCTTCAAAATACAGATTTTTGACAGGTTTATATGACAAGATTAGTCTCACATTCTGCTAGAAATTATTTTGTATAAGACTCTGAAGGCTGACACAAATGGGCTGAATTCCCACCAAGTATTATTTTTCAAACCATTCTCCCAGTGGAAATCACCCTTTTCAGGACAGGTCCATACCTAACTCTGTTTAAGTTCCCATACATGCAACATAGCTCTATGGCTTGGATATCCTTGTCTTTCCTGGCTACTCCTAAACTTGGAATAACCACAGAACTTTGAAAAACAGCAATAACTCAGCATCAGAGCTAACAGAATGAGTTTTCCAATTTAGGTTCAGTTGTTCTTATATTTTACCTTTAATGCTGTTTAAGTCACTGCAGAGGTAATTCATTAAATAGTGTATTTTAAAATATGGTCTTGTAGAAGAAAGTGAAAAAGTGAAGAGGATAGCAACTTCTAAAGAAATGAACATCTTTCACAGACTAAATATTTATTTAATAAGAGTAGTGAATAAAAACATGTAAGGAAGGCTATGTAAACAAATGTATAAGAAAAGAACAGAAAGATAAATATTTCACAGAAAAATGTCATTCACAGCAATATGAATGGTAGTTAACTTGCATTCAAAAGCAGATGTGTTCAGAAAAGGAGACTTAATTAGAATATGGCACCACTTTTCAAAAGCTACCCACAGTTATTGGCTCCTTCTAACCTTTTTTTCTGTAGATCTTTTTATTAAAAGCCTGTTTTAGGTACTCATTACAAAAAAAATTGAAAATACTGATGACAGTAGCTCTAAATTGAGGTTAGAGGTATCTATATTTGAATGCTAAAAGAAGGAAATAGTGAAAATTTATTGTTTTAGAAAATACACGAGTAACAAAAGTATACACCATGTCATTCTATTAGAGTGTCATAATTTCTACAAGAATACCTTTCATGGGCAACACAGAATAATCATGGCAGCGCATAAAAATATCATGGTAGAGTGGGAGGAGTAGTTGTACAATGATGTCAAAATAAAGAAAATGTGCTGATTCCCTGGCTGTCTTTGCTAAAGGGATTAAGAAGTCAGCTTGCCCAAAATAGTACACATCTGGCTATCATCTTTGCTCTCTTAAAAACTGAGCTAAATGTCATCTGGCATTTTCCTGAGCTTTGGAGTTTAGTTAAAATTCATAAATAAAATGTACCTAATCCAAACTGGAAACCCAGGTCATGTTAGAAAACATTCTATAATTTTAAAATGTTTTTGACCACCTCCTAGTCGAAGCCACTTCAGACCTCATCTGAAAACTGATGCAAACTTCTGTGCATCTACATTTACACAAACTGTCCTAAGTTCAAAGAGAGTGTTTTAAGCAGTTTCTTTTCTGAGAAGTATTTTATGGGACAGACCACCAGAGGGAAGTACTGAACACTCTTAAGAGACACAACATTTGAGCAAGTTTTCATTCTTGAATGAAATGCCATATGGCTGGGGGGTTGGATTTGCCTCTCTGAGGAAGCTGTGACAAGTGGCAACGTTTATTTTTTGCCTTAATCTTTCTATAGCTTCAATTCTTCTTCCTGAAGAAGAAGTTTAGATTTTTCAGTCCCAAAAACGAGATAAATTGTTGCTTTATTGCAACACCTCTGCTGCTACTCACCTTTGCCTGGACTCTGTGCAACATATTTCTAGATCAACAAGAAGATAACCCCTTGGTCTTGATAGGGTAAGATTTTAAGAAAATCAACAATATTTTACACAATCCATCCACAAAAATAATTTTTCTTTTATTACCAAAAGGATAAAGAGATTGCACAGGTAGGTGAGTCAGGAACGCTCAGCAATCACAGGAATTCAAGCAGAATGCAGTGTGGAGGGGTCCATGTGTTTGTCCATCTGTCAGAGGAGAGGAAGAGCATCTTTGGCCATAGGCTTGCCAAGCTGGTGAAGAGGGCTTTAAACTAAAGTTGCTGAGGGAGGGGGACCTCAGTCCATCTCATTCCTACCAGTCTGATGTCAGTGCCAGCAAGAGGTGCCCAGAACCTGGAGAGGGATTGCAGGTCAGCAGGAGAGCACCTAAAGAGAGGCACAAAGAAATTCCTGCCACTTCAGCCAGCAAACTGACTTCATAGGAGTCCAACTTAACTGCCCCTATCAATAAACAAGAAGAGTCAGAGATATACACAAACCGTCAGGACACAATCTTACTGTCACAGAGTTGTGGCGGGATGGTTCCTACGACTGGAGAGAATGCCGTGCAATAAAACCCTGTAGGGAAAAGGGTACAAGAAAGCTCGTTAATATTCAAGGATCACTTCCTCCAAGCTCAGCAGGTCAGATTGGATAGGGATTTGAGCAAGCTGATCTAGTGAAATGTGTCCCTGCCCATGGCAGGGGAGGTTGTAACAAGATGATCATCAAGGTCTCATCCAACTCAAACTGTTCTATGTCTCTATGATTCTATACATGCAAAGGTTGGATAAAACCACCTCTGTAGCTCCTGCAATTTAAAAGTGTGCTTTGTCTGGTAGTGTAACTTAATCAGAAAACATTTCAAGGGCACAACAACTTTATTGATCCTGAAAACTTCACAGAAACCACACTATTTAGTCTCATATGACAGCAGATGGCACTCTAAAACTGTTGGCATGTACATGTATGACTGCATATATGTATACATACACAATCAAAAAACATGTTTCTTTTCAAATAATGAAGCCTTTAGAAGAGTCTAGGATCTAAGACTGTGATGCTATTTTCTCTCAAAAAATATTTGAAATACAAAATCTCTCTATACAAGATTTTAGAAATATTTTCACATTGGAAGATCTCCAACAGAAGGGAAACAAAATCTATTTCTAATATTTTACTCTGTCTTTACTGTAATGTAATAAAAGTCATCTTCCTTGAAAATAAGGGTATATTTATTTATAGATGAAAAAAAATTATACTTAATGTGGGTTTTCTTTTTTTTCAAATACCACACTGGAGTATCTGCTCAAGATTTACCAGGGATTTCAAAAAGTATTTAACATGTTAAGATTGTATTAAGAAGAGGAAAGAGAGGAAATATGGAATCCATTTCAGTCTTCTTAGCATATGCGAGAAATATGATAATAACATTGTATGAATTCTGTCACCTCATTTTGAAGTTTTGTCAAGTTTTAGTGTCTCTTACATAGAAGGAGAAAGAAAAATAATTAGTAGATTTAATAAATTATTAAAGCTGGAGAAATCTGAGAGAAGAACAGTAATTATTCAAGCAAGAAGCAACAGTGGTGGTAAGAGAACAATACCACTTGAGAATAGATGGTAACTGGATGCCAAATTATATTACTATTTTTGACCATGGTGGGTGGTTTTGCTTGAATAAGGACTACAGTGTTAAAGCCAAATATACATGCAATACATATGTCTGAACAACCAAAACACTTGAGAATTTGGAGCACAATCTCTAACTGAAGGATCAGACCTAACTTCCTTTGTAGTATAAACAGTCCTGGAAGAGAACTGACCTGTTCTTATAGTAGCTGTGCTGATGCCAAAAAGTACAGTAACCTCAGTGGTGACTAGGAGAAAAGTTTTTTTGGTTATTCTGGTTTTCAGGAATCTCTGACTAATCAAAGAGGCTCTAGCAGCTGTCTTGAAGTGCTGAAGACCAAATTCACCACGATAATATTTAACAAGGGGACTCAGACCAGTCTTGATTCACATGTAGGGCATAAGGACGTGCTTTCATCTAGGTACAGGTTTTATTTGCTCCATAGTTAGGGGAGAAGATTTGAGACTGTGCTGCTTCTTAGTAAGGGCTCAAGTGGACACCATGGTACCAGATCAGACATTATCTATGCAATAGGTCCTTTTCGGGTGATACTGCATAAACAGCAGTCACTAAAGGCTCTGGGCATGCAAGATGGATCCTTACATCATCTGTTAAGTCAGGAACATCTGCAATCAGGCCTCAGCCTTTCTCCACACTACTAAGTAATTCTGGGAATAAGACATACATGGTAGTTGAGAACACACCAGACTTTGCCGCCTGACCTGGTGCTTTGATGAAGGCATACACATTTCTACTTAATTTAGGATCAGACCTACTGAAGGATTTAAGCATTTAAAGTCTGAGCCGGGATCCTAAATTTTTCTGCAGTCCCAAACAATGACTGTACACATCAGTCTAGTTGCTCTCTAATCCCAGAGGTGCCCACCTGATAGATTTGTAACTCCTCCTCAGTACTGACTTGCATGAGAAGCTTGATGCATAAGGCATGGCTGGGCCTGGTACCCCTCCCTCTGTGTTTCCAGAAGGAAATGGCTTGGCAAGCTTTCTTCCAGCACCCCTAAGCACACCCCAATAGGGACAACAAAAAGACAAGTGTAATTTTTGCTAGTGTCTCATTTTTTATCACTGTGTGATTGCTGAAATACCCATAACAAAATGAGAAACTTGGTTTTTGGAGGACAAAAGCACACTAAGAAAATATTTTAATGCTCCATGTAGCCTCGTATAAGAGTGTCTGGGTTTATCTGGAAAGACATTTAGGGAGAAATAGAAAAATTCTGGAGGCTATTATGATGAAACCAAGCTATAAAGTAATAACAGAATGAGGATCAATTGGTTTGGAACATTAGAAAAAAAAATAAGCAGAAATTTGTCTTTGGTTCATAGCTTAATGGTTAAGACACTGGCAATAGGCTATCTGAATCTTAATCCTTTTCCAAACAGTCTTTACACAGTGTTTGTTCCTTAAATCTTTATAAAGCCTCTGATCAGGACAAGAAATCTATATGACTTCCTCTATGGTGAAATTCAGAAAAAGCAGTCTTGCTTTGTGTTGTGTCTGGCATTTGTTATAGAACAATAAATCTTGCATTCTTTTTCACAGTGAGAATGCTTCAACAGGAAGAGCTGAAAATGTTCCCTCTTTCTCCCAAAAAGCATTAAAGTGTCTATAATGGTTGAGAAACACTAGAAAATACAGGTGTGTGTCCTGTTGGGTAGAAAAGAGCATGAAATAAGCCTTTCCCTGCTTCTAGATATGTGGTCAGACTGCATTCCCAGGAGAAGTTGTTTATCTAGCTGTCAACTAAGAAAAGTTAACGTCATAATTTTTTTCCGGAGTCTATTGTGTGCTGGACACACTGTATGGTGGCTTGGGAAATAGCCACTGAGCTACCCAGGCACCAGGAGGCAGAACACGTCTGGGCAGTCAGGGACATGCCCCTGCTCTCCGGTAGCATCTGAGCTGGGCAGGACTGGACTTTGGGTTTAGACACAGGCACCAAACATTGTGTTGTACTAGAGGACACTCTTTTACTAATATGTGAGGCCTTGGATGCAGGATGCTGGGGACTGAAGGTCTGAGCCACGCCTTTAGTAGTCAAAAGTCACTGATAGCAGTGAGTTTTTTATATGGCTCAAGTCACTGCACCTCTTCTCTTGAATACATTCCATAGAACAGAAAGCATTTGGAAATTGACTGAGGAAACCGGAATGGTGAAAATCATGCTTGTTTTCCTCTCCTGCAATTATTCCCAAGCCCTATTTTCAATCTGCATGCTGCTTATTTTCAGCAATTCCCCCTAGTGTGCAATTCATCTGGCTTGGCAGCTGCTCTGTGTGCAGTACATTTCAAGAAGAAAGGGACAGAAGCACAGGCATGTTTCCAAGAAAACAGATAAACTGCTTTGGTGTCACTGACATGGAAAGTGGGTTAGTCACACTCCTAAAGACTGGTATTCCTGGTTGGTTTTGCTTGTCCAGAGAAACACAAGGCTGCACTAGCCCACTACTTGAAGTATAATTCAGTGGGTCTTCCCCTTCCCTGAGAGCAGAGCAATGAACTTAGAACATGATTTTGGAGTTCACTGTTTAAATGATGCAGTGTTCCACTGTTTTAAGGCAGCATGTAAAGCTGATTTAGAGATTACTGTTATGTCGCTTCTCTTTTTTTAGATACACTAAGTATTTATCTATACATCTTTATCTAGACAGAGAATAGGTAGGCAGATTAGATCATAGTGAACTAACAATTTTCACTCTTTCAAGCACAAAAAAGAAGCAATATTTAACGGACAGGTTTAAGAGGAATTTAGCAAGCTTGTGGCATGGAAAGGTTGACTGACATCTATTTTTATTTTTTGATTCAGATTTGATAAAAAAATTAATACAGTATAACCAAAAAAAGGATGGCAAGTTTATAAGATGATGATATGAAATGTGTGTAGCTGTGGGCTGCAATGAAAAGGAAGAACATGAATTATAATTGGTGGACCTGAAAATAGGAGGAAGCTTTTTTTTTTTGCTTGTTAATATTCAGACATGTGCTTAGCATTTACCTTACAAAAGCTAGCAATTTCTTTGTCCAAGGAAACACAAGAAAAATGAAAGATCCCAGAGTAATAAAATTTGGTAAGGCATACAGTAATAGATCACATGCTCATTAGACTAAGGTGTGTATAATGATTCTATTTAATTTTTCTTTCTCTCTTCCTCCCACTTCTGATTGAGTTGATTGGTACAAGCTTAAACTGAGAAACTAATGACTCAAGGAATCACAGTACCAGGTCTTAAAGACATCTCATTTGCACTATTTTTATATTGTTGCAAATGCATCAACTTCAGTGAAGATACTTCTGATTTACATTGCTGATATTTCAGTCCAGGAATCTTCTCATGTAGAAGGTGCATATTCCATTTTCAAATGTTTAAATAATCCTGGTTGAAAAAATATCGTTGTCATGATGAAAAAACAAGCCCTGCTTGAGAATGCAAAAGTTTGACTAGTAAATTTGAGGAAGATCAGCAGACACAAGTAAAGGAAACAGCTAAGAAACTCTAAAGCAAAGGGAGAAAATTAATTTGTGAATCTACTTTTTTTCTTTCTCTAGGAGGCCATTCAACTAGAATGAACACACATTCGGCTGCACTGGAAGCTATGACAGGTAGGTCACTGACTGTGGGATATGAGTTATTACATTGTAAAAAATTAATGGGTGCCATAACCACTTTGAGCTGTGCACAGTTATACAACTGTTGGAAATCAGTGGATATGTTGAATAAACATAAAAGGTACCATAGATGTATTCACACAATCCGAGACAAGTGCCTTCAGCTCTCCCCTCGAAGCCAAATTCCGGAAGACCCTGTGTTATCTAACCCCGGAGTGAATGCCACAGAGTATGCCACCTGATAAACCCAGAAGTGCCACAGGATTTTCTTTTTATGTGAATGATCCACAGGATACAAACTCAGGCCTTTGGTGGGAACATCCTTTCATCTGCCACTCCAACCAAAGCACGACACCCCCAGAGCTTACCCCTATCCTCAAGGCATGCTGCATGGGGTTGCTCTGTGTGCTGGCTGACAGGGACAGGCTCTGCCAGGCTTCCCAATAAGCCTGCAGCCTCTGGGGTGGGCAGCCTGCCTGGGCATATCTCAGTAGCACTTCCTTTCCTATGCAGGTAGAAAAGAGTTTACCCTACACCTACACCAAAATTTTAGAGAGATAACTCTTAGCCACAATCTCTTTTTTTGTTATTACTGTTTCTGTTACAAGAACTAAATATTGCCACTCAGACACCTTCTACCATATCAAGAGTCTTCACTTGCCTTGACAGGATTTTTCACCTGACAGAGGCATCTTCCTGCAATGAGCAACCTGCCTGTTTACCTAGAAATTTGTAGAAACATGCCACCCTTCAAGTGTATTCATCCAGCAATGCTCAGGGTTCTAAGAGTGTGTCCCTGGCCTCTTCAAAAGAACACTGTTGGTATCAAGGAAGAATGAAAGCACTTGTGAATCTGTTTTGGGGCAGATTATAAGTGGAAGGAGGAGAGGTGGGTGAATCCCTTAACTGGGCTGTAGAACACACATTTGAATCTCCAGTTACCTTAGGAGAGGCAACTGAAATAGTGCGTTCCTGGAATTGCAGGATCCACCTGACCCTGGATTTCGTATTAGCAGTTTTCCTTCTTGTTTCGGCCCTGAAAAGATATTCTTTCTCAGAATGGTCTTGAACATTGCACATATACCTTGAGCACAGAGGTTGTGCTGGATGTGCAGCTGCTCATCTATGAGGCTAACATGTGCCATGGACTCAAGGGGCCACAGTACTTCCGAAAAGAATGACAGCTAAGCAGTGGTTTCCTCTATAATGTACTCAAAAAGCAAAACCTTAAACTTGCATGACATATTCTTATCCTGACAAGTCTGTGACAGAGGATCAAGAAATAGAAACCACAATAAGCCCACAAAGGTCTCTGTACAGGGATGGATGGGCCACAGACAGGATGAATGGGCCCAACTGCATTGCAGACGTGTACATGACAGAACAACTTGAGAAGAAACACTAACACATCCTTATTACTAGGCTTTTAGGACTCAACCTTGTCCCAAAAAAACTTGCTGACTGTGATGTGTGCAAAAATTTATCTATATAAAGGGAAGGGTTGAAAATTAAAAGATTAGCCAAGTGACCACATCTTCTGGGATCAGCCTGAAAGTGCATTTGTGATGCATTTCACATTGGGTGTAAGCACTTCTTATTGATCAGCTCGACTCAACAGTGACGTAGCAAAAGGCAGAGGCTCATATTTATCTATTGTTTGGCAAAGAAGGTCTGAGAAAAGATTAAGGGCAACAAATATGACACAAGGGAGAAGATGACAGGGAGTTTAAAAGTCCTATTTGATTAATACTTATCTAAAAGGGTTTATTTATGCACTAATAAACACGTGAGAAAATACAGCACCTGATGCATGAGAACACCTCAAGCCATGACTTCTGCCCTTTAATGTGATGCTTGAATGAAAGCTGAAAACTCATGCAAAGCCTTATTAAAATGCTGCTAAAGAGATGTTGGAGAGATAGAGCTACTGGGATTAGTGGATTATAAATGTAGCTGTGCTCTATACTGACCTTAAACTGCAGTCATGCATTTAACACTGGCATTACTCATGGAAGTGAAAAAATGGTGCTATCTGTGACCACAGTCATAGTTTTGCCAGCTGCTGGTTTCTTAGAAATACTTCCTCTGCACATGATGAATTTATTCTGAAGGGGAAAATGTTGGTAAGATTTTATGGCAACCAAGACACTACTTACTGCAAAAGTCATTAGCTAAAGGTCATAACTGCATTCGCTTTCAATGACTGATTTTGGAATATTTTGGAATTCTGCTGACCTTCTAGAAGAACCTGTGGCTATGTAGTTTCAACAATCACACGTTATGCCTACCCCGTACTTATTTACATTTCAAATTATAACAAATTTCCATTCAAAACACCAGAGTTTCTCTGTAACTATTTATGTCTCCAACAACAGAAGTTATGCAGGGAAACACTAAAGATGTCTAAATTCTCCACGATTTTTTCTCAATCATGGCCATGATCCTGATCCGGAAAAAAATTTAAAACATGAATAGGAAAATAAAGAGAAACAATACAATTTATCTTGCATAATGGAGATACTAGACCTGCATAAACAGAGTTAGGGGTGGTTTTGATTTGTTTCTATGTGAGCACTACTTCTTATGTTCCTCAAGGAAAAGCAAATCCCCTCTTGTAGCTAAAGTGGCAAAGAACTTTCTGAAGACAGTGGTTATTTTTAACAGTAGTTAGTTGCTTGTGGCTCTCGTCAAATTTTCTACAAATTCTTAACTGAGAGGCTTTGTTAAGCTAGGAAAAAAAGTTAATGCACACTACCAGCAAATTTGTTTGAAGATTATTTTCAAATGGCTATTTGAACTTGTCACATATTTATAATTAAAGAGCACATAACCTAATTTTCTTTTCTTTTAACGGGTAATCTTTGTTTCTTTATACTAAAGACACTGTGAAAGAGCTTTTGCTTCTCCTTTCTAAAGGCTTATGTTCTCTGCTATTGTTAAACCATAACACTACCAGCAATGTCATTCTAGAAATACTCATTAACAAACTTTTTAGTGAAGTTCATATCTCTGATTATTAAAGACAAAAGAGAGAGAACAAGGGATGGCAATAGAAATATTCATACATCCTTTTTTTCCCAAGTATGTATATGTGTATGGGTGTATAGGAAATAATCAATTAAAGTTATTTTCATCAATGCAAAAGAAAATCATACATGTCTGTCTGTCTTAGAGAAACTGACTATTTTTGGAAACTCTGGAAAAAGAATTATGCAGAAACAAATAGGAATTTTTCATTATAGAAAAGCCAAGCACTTATTGTTGTCCCCCACCCACCCTAAATCTGTTTTGTTAGTATGTAACAAGAGAATTAGCCCCTTTTATCCCCATATAATTTTTCAGATTTCTTCCATGTACTCTAAAGAAAGCAGAAATTCTGATGCCTTCCTTTCAGCCTATTAGTAGACTGCCTTTAAAAATGTTTATTAAAGTTATTACACTCTAGTATTACAGTATTTTATCACAGTGTTCTACTTTCTTAATAATTCTAAATAAAATGGGATTGATCTCTTTCACTTTCCTTTCATACATGGTGGTGTGGGTGCTTTTTCTCTGGTGTATGTGAAATGCTAACCTGATTTTCACAGCCATTGGCTACATTACATTTCTCAGCTATTAGAGGCAGAACCACACAACTCGAGGTGATTATCCCATGTGGATTTGGATAGGAGACAAACCTTTCCTGGGACACAAATATAGTCCTAAAGGGACTTTAGTCAGCACACCTGGTTTACCTCACCTGCTCTGAAAGACTGGCACTACTTAGAGAATTTTAGAATTGGTTTGCAACATGTACTAAAACTAATCAGTAGGACCAGATGATGTTCACCTAAGGAGTCCAAAGAAGCCCAGATATAAAATTGCTGAATTATATGTGTTGCAATTTCTTTCTCACTCTTATGCCATCTACTGTCAAAGGAAAGGGAACAATAATAACACAATTTTAAAAATGGAAAAAAAAATTTAAATAATAAGACTTCAAATAAACAGGACCACAAACTGAGGAATATGACTTTCAGTATGTTAGTAAAATTATATTAATAATCAAACAAATAAATGTAATATAGTTGAGGAGATTTAAACTCTGAAGAGCAAATTTATGCCTCCCAGATTTGAAAGGTATGAGTTCTTTCAAGTAGTCTATAATCATGTGGAAAGAAGGTTTCCCAACTAACCCATCTTGGGTTTTCAAAAACTGTTATAAAGTTTTTCAAAGAAACTAAGCTTTCATGTGGAAAAGTAGTAAGTTGTCTTGTGGATTGGTACTTGATGGAAAAGTAAGAAGCAAATTACAGCAATAAAGGCTCATTTTCTGAAAAGATAAAGAGAGGATTCTTAGGGGAGTCCCACATGAAACTGTCTTAGGGACCAAGTATATTCTTAAACAGTCCGTAAAAGAGACTGAAATAGTACACAAAAAAATTCAAGTGATACAAATATAACCTCAGTAATCAAAATTAAAATTGACCATAGTGTTCTGAAAATAAAAAAAAACCAAATATTTTGTAATATTGAGCAGCAGAGTAATAAAAAGGAAAATAATGTTCATTGTTAGTGATTTGCATAATGCATACGGTAAAAACACCCTCAACTATACATACGAATGATGAACTGGATGAATTTCTACCACTGAAGGAAGAGATCTGTAAGTCATAGATTTTGAAATTTTCATAGCAGTGCTTAGTCAAAAGGAAAATTGAATGCCAGGAATTTGTAGAAAGATAATAGAAATTAAACAGAAAACTGCTATATTGATGTACAAATTCCTGATGCAAACACCTTTTAATTATCACACCTTGTTCTGGTCATTCCACCTCAAAAAAGATATAATAGAATAAGACAAGAAATTATCCAAAAGGCAACAGGAAGGGTCAAAGAAATTGTAGAGACTTCTTTCGACACGAGCAGAGCATAAGTTCACTAAAACTTAGCCTAAAATCCCCAAAAGAAACATATTGCAGAAACATGGCAAAGAAGGTAAACATTGAATAATTTGTCATTGTTTCTCATAATACCAGAACTGGAGTGAACTAAATGAAACCATAAGTCATCAAGTTAAAAGTCAAGAGTGGAAGTATTTTTTTATTTCAAAATAAAAACATGTATTAGAAAGGCTCACGGATAGCTAATAAATGCAGTGATGAATAGGCAGCCTCTGCAAAACTCATGGCACAGTTTGTACCATGAGAAAAATATCACATTAAATTTTCCTTCCTTGTCCTCCTTTCTAAAATAGCCACTTTGTTCATTTTCACATTGAAGGGACAGTGGGTTAATATCTCTATCCTGGATCTTCTGAAGCTGTCAGTGTCCTCATGTGATACATAAGAGCAGGAAGAATCTCCCTGACTTGCTATAAGCATGGTGAAAGAAAGCTGATCGAGTGTTCCCTTGGAACCCGTGCTACATTCAAGGTCCATCCAAACCTATAAGTTCTCCCCAAGAGGACTTAATGGGTATAAAATTACCATATTAGGAGTCAAGAACATTTGGCAGTATGCTCAGTGTCACAGGTCTTACCTTTATGACTACTGAACTACAGGATATATATAAAAATATTAACAGGACCACCCTGCAGAAAGTTGTCAGCCTTTAAAGGGTAGTGCCAAAAGCTAACTTCATATAAAATCTGGTTTTATTGGCAATTTCTTTAACTTCAGAAATTCATTTAGAAAGTAACATTATATATAGTTCTTTCTAATCTTATTTTTTAAGTAACTGTCTTGAATTCAAGGATTTTTTGAAAGGAAAGACTCTGCTATTGTGAGGAGGTTGTCATTGTCAAGGGGTAGGGGTCAGCTCTGGCCATTAATCCACATTTAAAAACTCTCATTATCAAGGAGTTCTGAAGGCAGAATTAGGACAGAATTAGGTCTGTAAAGAACTTTTCTAGGAATTTTGCAGATTTGTCTTAAAACACATCATAAATATAAAAAGCATGCGGTAATATCTTTGAAGATTTGGAGAAGTTTAACTTATGTGATAGGTTTTATACCATAGTCAAAAAAATCACACAGAGAGTCAAAAAATCACTGTGCAACAAGACAAAGATACAAGAGAAGGCAATGATTCAGGAATGATAACTATAGATATTTAATAGTAACAGTAAAAAATGCCATCTCTCCATACAGCATCTGAGTACAGACCTAGATGTTATTGGCAGTGTTAGGCACCAATGCACCTGCTAATGCACCTGCACCGCATCTCCACTCATGAATGATATGAACTGGGAAGGCAGACAGTCTGTCTACAGCTGCAGCCTTCACTAGTCAGTCAGAAATTATTCCCATAGCCCCTCTGAGCCCTGGAAATGCTGTAGCACAAAATTTCACCCTTGGCTGCAAGAGCACTACTGCACTGGAAAACCAGACAGAAATGGTTTGCAAGTACTTGTCTGAAAAAGAGAACAATCTTATTTTTACTATTTAGTTACTGCAGTCACACCCAAATTTCAAATTGAGCTTTGCAGACTTAAATGGGGCTATCACTCAGGGCTGGCTTTTAGAAATGCTTAACTTCCACATCTGTCAGTGGAAGCTGGACACTGGCAAGAACCAGATTTACGCTTATGAGCTTATAGTCATCATTTTGGTTGCTCTGATAAAATATGGTTCCAGTTAGGCCAACAAGTGTCATTTTTGACTCAATAGGACCAGCATTCTTCAGAGACAGAAAAAAACTCCTTCAGTCCCCAAGGAGATTATTTATCAACTGGCACTACTTTAACTTTTCCCGTGTTCATTCTCATACATTTACGGAAATGCACATTTATCTCCACACGACCCTTCATGCATGTGTCTGTAGTACTCTTCTAGTCTGTGCCGGTAGATACTCCCCTGGACATCAAGGGTAGGATTTTTCATACCTAAGTCTAGCTATCTCAAAGCAGTTGTTTATTCTAACCATTTAAGTAAGAAAAACTTCCAGAAAAACTTGTAATAGTTATATTTAAGGTTTACATACAGTCCTCTAAAAGCTGCTTTAAAGGTCATTTCATACAACTGACCATTATCTCTGAGTCACCACGGTAGACCTCGGAAAGTACTTAAAAATAAATTACAGACTGCACACTTTTAATAAGTAAAATTACCTGCAAGGATGATTTCAGTGAATCAAATCATAGCAGCTTTCTTCCAGGCAAAAAAAAAAAATCCAAAGCTTTTTGAAGTTGGAAACAGGTATCAGAACATAAATGGCCAAAAATCTATTGGAAAGGCTCCTTTGAAAATGTCTGGAAACATCCTAAAAGCATCTCATAGAGGATTTACAGTAAGTCTCCTAGAAGGTGGGTACCATTGATTATTGCTACAGTAGCAATTTGTCCATTTCTTTGATTAGACAAAGACACAATTTTGCAATTTTGTCTGTACATTTTTGGTTATGATGTTAACTAATATTAGGTTTTCCTATATCCATAGCATCTCCGTTTAAACCCTGGTTTCACAATGCATACAAATAGAAGAATTAAGAATACAATTTACTGATAGAAAAAATAAAATGTGAACAAATAAGAGCACACAAACACTGTAATTATGTAAAAAAATCAAAATATCCTACTTACTTTTCATTCTATTGATTTGTTAATATCAATCACTAATGTCATTCATGTCTGGGAAAATAATAATTGAAAAATCCAGGAATTTCAGATTTCTAGTAAAGTGGGACTAAAAGTTTGAAAGACATCAGGTACTAAAAATTATGTGAAATTTTTGTGATGCATTACAGTGGAAAACTTTAAAATGGTAGGGAAATGGAACAAAAAGTTTGGCTGTATTGCTTTTCTACTGAAGGAAAACAAATTCTATGTCTTGGAGACAACATGTTATCAGTAGCTGTAGATCAGGTACATTTTCATTCAAATGCAATATTAAGAAGAAAGAATACTTTGTTAATCTCTGTGCAGATGTCCTGGTTTCAAATACAGGTATTTGCTAAAGAAGGCAGAAGCCTCCCTTAGAATAGGAGAATGTAACCCCCTTCCCTCCGAATCGGCAACAGTTTGAAATTAAGGGCTTTTCAGGCAATGGTATGAGAAAAGAGGAATAACAGTCCTTTACTAATATATTTTATATATATATATATATATATATATATATATAATGAGGCAGGCAAAACAACAACAATGGTAACTACAA